>BGPR01000606.1:283808-304428 GCA_013235015.1 Araneus ventricosus | reverse complement strand
TAAAGATAAAGTCTACACCAGAAAACCGACGACACTGGACGAATTAAAAGCCGCAACTGAGCAAGAATGTGCCGCAATCTCAAATGAAATGTGTGTTGAAGTTTGTGAATCAACAGCCTACCGTTATCAGCAGTGTATTGACCAGAAAGGTAATAATTTGATGCGGTAGGGGGAAAAGTTATACAATTTATGTAGATTCTTTTGCAATTTAAATATTAATTATATGTGAATAAAAACTGAAGTTATAATCATTTAAACTATGTATATATTTTTGGGACATCCTGTATTTCAATCTATCAGCAACTTAATGCAATTTCCCTTTTAGAGCTTTCAGTCTTCAGAGTAAACATGCACGAGGAAATGGAAAACCTCTCTTCGTAAGGAGGAAAAACTTTTTAAATAACTGAATTTTAAACCATTTCCAATTTCCTTCTTCTGAACATGCACAGTAACAATGCAAAGTATTTTTTTCCATACTCAAAGGAAGAAAGGATTATTAAAAAGCGCCATCCTAGAGGTGTAAAAAATGGTGTTTTAAGCGCTTCTTCATTACAGAAAAAATATAGGGAGCCCAAAATTTGGAAATACTAAGAAAATGAAATATAATTAATAATAAGAAAGTAAGAAATATTCTAGCAAACATTATTTCCTTTTAATTAAATACTGGAATAATCTCCGTAGACATATATTAATTTTAACCTGGCGCTGATTTTCTTTATTGCTCAATCGCAGTTCCGTAAATCTTAGCAAAGAAGAATAATGAATGCAGTAAAAACAATTGGAAAAATTTTCAAGTTTAATTTTAAAATTAATTAAAAATTAGTAATTGCTTAGTCAAAATTTCGTATTAAAAACTTCAAAATTTTTATATAAAACTTCAATCAAGTCAAAAATCTAATTATTAATTTTTTATTTACTAATTATGAAATTATTCACAATTAATTAAAAAATGAAAAATTCATATTATAAAGAAATGCATCGCTTCCCAGTGTTACATTATAAGTTACCGCCCCCTCCCACATACACACGGTTACAGGGCACGAACCACCACTGCCAAGGAATTTTTCCTCTTGCAACTAAATTAGTGGCGTATTTGACGTGTATCGTGTGATTATGAATTGACTCCATTACAGTGGCATTTCGGTTTGAATCACAAATATTCCATTTTTTCCCCTCCTTTTTTATTTTCTTTTGTTTTGAAGATGTGGTATTTAAAATTAATTTCTCGATTTCCTCTCCATTAATATGATGATGTTATGCAGTATAAGAACAGTGACTAAATAATACAGGTAAAAATTTAACCTGTTTATAAACTAAACAACTATATTTCTTCTTTTGAATCAATAACTTTTAAGTGCCACACGTTCTAAAAACACTGTTGTATTTTAATAAAACATAGAAAATAAAAGCTAGCGTCCCAAACATACTAATTTAGATTATTCGCATTTAACGTACAACATTCGAGCCGTAAATATTTATCTCATAAAGTACCGAACAGAACTAATTCCTATAGAGTTATTTATTCGACGCATAAGGCATCATTGAATTTTATGGGAGTCTATGGTACATTCAAAAATATGATGGTCAAGAAATAAGTTTCGAATGACTTTGAGAGAGGTTCGCATAAGATGTGTTCTTCCCTCCTCTCTTTTTCTCTTAAGACCCGAACCGTAAAATCTGATAGTACATCAACATCTCAAGAATTCGGAATAAGAAAAGAAAGCTTAATGATGAAATGTTTGAATGGTTCAAAATTTAAATAGACAAAATGAGGTAGTTTTGAATTTAATTATAAACAAGAATCAGAGGTGTTTTTATGAGCTGAAAGAGCACACCCGTGTGATTCCCGCACATTTCAGAAATAATTGAAATAAGTTATCTTTAACTAACGTTCATAAATTTATATGAAATAAATACTTTATGCAATGACTTTCATATAAAACAAACAAAAGATATTTCGTTTTGGTTATAAACGTTATAATTCTAAATCACTATATAGTAAGGAATTTATATAATGAAGTAATGAAGATTATAATTTAAGTAATAATGGTTCAGAAGTTTTCATAATAAAGAGATAATCTAATATATTCTAGTTGATGCGTATGTTTTAATACAGAAGTATGCTTTCTTAATTTAAAGAAATATAAATTAGTTATGCGAAAAAACATTAGTTTTTGGATGAAAAAATATGATAGTAATAAAAAGCAAAAAATGAATAATTTCTTTTAATAATTGTATGTACAAGTCGAGAAATCAATGTCAAAAAAATGATTACAGAGTAAGGAAACAATAGTTTCTCATATGCTTTACATAGAAAACTAAATTCGTAAGATTATTACTTATTTCTCTTTTATTCGTAAAATTTCCTTATTTACAGATTATATGTCACAGTTTCAATACTTGAATTTGTTATAAAATTTTTGAAAACAAATCTTAAAGTAATTAAATAAACTAAATAACAAATGGTGAATTTTTCAGATAAACTATTCCACTTTTCTAAAAGACATTTCTGGCCTCTATTGAACTACCTGTTATATAATTTAAAAATACTCTAAATATTAAAGTATTAAATTTAAAGAATAAATTATTTTACAAAAATTACCAAACGATAATCAATGATTTAAACCATTTTCCCAAAAAAATATAAAAACTATATTTTTTTTTAATTTTTGAAAACAAATCTTAAAGTATTAAAGTGCATCGAAATGGTGAATTTTTCAAATAAACTATTCCACTTATCTAAAAGACATTTCTGGTCTCTTTTGTACTTACTACCAGTTATAAAAGTTAAAAATACTCTAAATATTAAAGTATTAAATTTGAAGAATAAATTATTTAAAAAAATTACCGAACGATTTAAACCATTTTCATAAAAATGTAAAAATTATCTCTCAACTACCTCAATTAATCACTTTAAAGATTTGCTTGCTCGCAAAATTAAGAGATGTTGGATTAAATTACTATAAGCAAGTCATTTAAGAAGGAAGCTTTCGAATAAATATCTTAAAATAAAATAATGGAATTGATTGAAAAATATTTCCATGCATGACTTTAAAATATTGACTTACCGATTAAGGATACATTTTTGTACTGTTCTAAACATTCTTTTTCACTTGAATCCATTTCGATTTCTTTGAAATAAGGAAAGCTTATAAACTTTTCTCTTCTTGTTTAAAAACAGTTCCAAGTTCTTTAAATCACTGAAGATGGAAAACACTCACCTTTAAAAGGTTCTTTTTTTCAAATGTCAATCCTTTATGTTTTATATCATTATTCCAAATTGAGTTTTACACGATTTCTTTTTATCCAACAAATAACTACACTGAAATCATTCTAATTTAACTATGCGATTTGTTTTGCAACAAAATGAATTTATAATTACAAAATTCTTATTTATATCATGAAACGATAAAAATAGCAATTTCTTTCTGTTTTGCTCAAAGACAATTAGTTGTTATTGTTTAATGGCAAATGATTTTTATAACGATGTTTTATCATTTTAAAAGAAAATTAATTCTAGTAAAAATTAAATAAATATGTTTCTTACTTTCATTCATATTTTATTGAATACAATTTTCAATAAAGCTGTGAATTTAAATATCAAAGAAATTAATTAAATAACTGATAAAATGTTTCTTTTATCAGAAATTTAAGTTAATGAAAATAAACAAAATTGCAAAACGTATTTTTTAAATTTAATTGCATATCTCAATAAAACTAAAAAATATCAAAGAAACTAATTAAATAACTGATAAAATATTTCTATTATCAGAAATTTAAGTTAATGAAAATAAACAAAATTGTAAAACATATTTTTTACATTTAATTGCATATCTCAATAAAACTTAATTATATTTTTGTCAATCGCAGTATCCTAAAAAGAAATGGAAAATATTCCTTAACCCCAAAAGATGTTTCCGATTTCTAACCCCCGAAGATAATGATGTCTGTTTGCCACCGGTCCGAAGCGTGTTTAGAATCTCATTGGCAAATGCGTTTCACAGCCAAATGCCGCCAACTTGTTGCGAATTTTCGCCAAAAGTTTTGTACCGTCTTCCTGTGGGACGAAATTCTTTCCTTGTTAACTCGCAGCCGAAAGAAAAGTACATTTTCTTAAGGGTTTGTTGGAAACTCAAAATGAATTTTTGAATGAAGTTAAATCTACGAAACTACGCAAAGTTATAAGATTATTACAAAGAGTATTCTGAGGTTGTAGATCTAAAGGAAACATTTTTGAAAGAGTTTTATGGACCTATTATTTTAATTTCAATGAACTGAAACCCCGATTTGACCATTCAATAATATGTTCTCCCAGTGTAATTATATAATTTTCTATATAGGCAGTACGAAGGGTTTTTTCTCAGCCTTTATTTCCGCGTATTACTATAACGCATATTATATGGAAAAAAAGGCCGATGAGTGGTAACACCATTTATTATTTATTTACATTTGTAGTATAATTAATCTTTATATTCAAAACTATTCACAATTTTTTATTCGTTATTATTTTATTCATTTAAAATATTTTAACTTCATTATAATAAAAATTCAAGATATGGGGCGCCAAGATCGAATCCTGAGAACAACCCTGGCAGATCCTCGTTGTGACAATTATTGGATTTTCTTTAAAAGATGCTATTTTATTATTTAAACCTACGTGAAATATAGTATTTATGAGATAAAGAGAACAATGGCCACCAGTCAAGACTCAGATGCTGCTCTGTTGCCAATTGAACCAAAGCGACATGACTCTCTGACCGGTGGTTACCATTATTTTTTAGTTAAAAAAATCTGCAACCATTTCTCTATTCTTCATTTCAGAGTAGCCATACGCATGAATCAGATTATTAGAACTTACACAGGGTGATTCTAAAACCATGGGACAAACTTTAAGGGTAGGCAGTGGCGAATCCAGAATTCGGGTCTAGGGGTGGGGGCTGAGGTCATGAAAAATTTGTATCGTCATGACGAATGTCATACCTCATGGACTATGTAAACCAAAACACTTTAACTTTACAGACTTTCCTCACCTAACAATAAGGAGCATAAAGAACACTGCAATACTTTCGATAATTTAATAAAAAATACAATGAAATAACTAGGCAAAAAATATTTTCGACCGCGTCAACGCTATAAGTACAAGTGGAATGACTAGGAAAATTTTTAAGCCAGAAAGCAATGTTGTCACGTTTTTATTATTTTTTAAAAAAATGGGAATTATGGACTAACAGTTGTAGTGATTTTAAATAAAATCGAGAATTCTGGTTTAGCTCGGGGGGGTGAAGCCCATAGCCCCCCCCGCAGGATCCGCCACTGATTCTCGTTACTATTTAAGAAGTCACTATTAAATATATAACTTCTTAAGACTGAACTACTTGGATTTAACATTTGAGCTGTTATCAAAATTCAGTGTAGCTATTTTCTTTTTTATTTTACTAATTTTTTTAAATTTGTTTTCAAGTTTTGGGAAGTTATATCTGATGAGCATGGCATTGACCCAGCTGGAGCCTAAACCCAACTCAATCCAGAAAGCCATGTTGTCACTTTTTTATTACTTTTTTTAAAAAAAGGGAAATTAAGAACAAAGAGTTGTAGTGATTTTAAATAAAATCGAGAATTCTGGTTTAGCTCGGGGGGGGGTGAAGCCCATAGCCCCCTTCAGGTTCCGCCACTGATTCTAGTTACTAGAATATAACTTCCTCTATATATCTTCTTAAGACTGAACTATTTGGATTTAACATTTGAGCTGTTATCAAAATTCAGTATAGTTATTTTCTTTTTTATTTTACTAAATTTTTTAAATTTGCTTTCAAGTTTTGGGAAGTTATATCTGATTGGAGCATGGCATTAACCCAACTGGAGCCTAAACCCAACTCAGTCCAGAAAGCAATGTTGTCACTGATTTATTACTTTTTTAAAAAAGGGAAAATAAGAACAAAGAGTTGTAGTGATTTAAATAAAATGAAGAATTCTGGTTTAGCTCTGGGGGGGCTGCGGCCCGATAGCACCCCCCCCCGGATTCGCCACTGAGGGTAGGTCAAGCATACAGAAGCAAGTCCCTTTTACAATAGAACATGGAGTCACAAATGAAAAGGTGATCGCTACAAAGAGCTCTTTGCTTGTGAATTAAGTAAAAGAAGCGGATGCACCAGATAAAATGTGCCACACAGAATAAATGTATTACAAATTTAAAATAGCGCAACAACATAGTTACTTGAATAACAACATGCGAAGAGTATATAGCTCAAAACGGAAAGTTCCTTCAATTCTTACTTTAAGTGCTCCAACCTTTTGTTTTTTATACTCCGTCATCTTGTAATTGCATCTGTCATGCTGCGGACGAATTGTATTGTTGTTACTCATGAAAATGTGTTGTTGTGCGATAGTGAATTTGTATTTCATTAAACCTGTGTTGCATAACTCTTTCTAGTGTATCCATTTCTTTTACTGAATTCACTGGCGCCTCTTGTAGCGAGCCTCCTTTTTGCTTGTGATCCCACGTCCTATTGTAAAAATGACTTGTTACTGTGTGCTTGTCCTACCCTTAAAATTTGTCCCATGATTTTAGAATCACCCTTTATAATTATTAAATTGTAAAATAATCTTTAGTAATCTTTCCGATAATGAATAGTAAACAAACAGGCCAATATGATCGACATAAAGTAGGGTTCCTGGCTTAAGAAAGAAGAAGACTCCAACACTTCTAAGATTTCTTTTGAAAATAAGAGAATTTAAAGCAAGGATTTAAGAAAGTTATTAAGTTTGAAGATTTCTGCCCATATCCAATAGCCAATACAGTTAGTGGCTTTTTTCTATTTTAAACCCACGTCGACCGACTCACCCAATAAGTTTAGAGTGTTCTAAAGGTCAACCGGTAAGTACGTTTGTTTGTTTTTTAGTTAGTAGTCAATATTCAGGTAGCTAACTGAATACATTTTATGGTTTTGCAGCAGTGGAGTAAAAGCCTCACGAAATAATGCAGGACATCTTTTTTGGGAAATCGTTGATTCGAATATCCGTTCCATACGTAACTTTGAAGAGGATAGACCCATAACCTTCTTCCTCCGTTTCATGTTCTTCGGCTATGTCATGCCTTAACCAACTGGTGGAGCTTTTCTATCCTTATGCCATCAGGAGATGTCCATAAGAAAATTTTCTGTGGTCACAATTTATATTTATGACTGATTACCAATGCTACTGTGTAAAGTCAAAAATGTAGCACGTTTTATAGTAAATAATATGTGTTTAGTATATGAATATATCAATATTTAGAAGGTGTTGCCTAGGTAATCACCGTGTATATTCGAATTAATCAATCAATCCCACTACATTATGTTTTTGGAATTCTAACCTTTTAAATGATCAGTTCTGGCTATCAGCAGAAATGAACCGCTCTTGACTGGGGCTTCACTCAGTTAACCACCAGTCGGTAGGGAGTTATGCCATGGTATGGCTGTGAAATATGAATCGGAGACAGGCTACGTGTTCTATTCTCTGACTGTGCTCTTAATGAGTGTAATTCAAAAATTGGTAGACCAATGTGCGATTTAGCAGCGAATTACTGATTGCGGTTGGGCTGGCTGTTGGAGATTTACTGGATTTCTCCCAGGCAAAACACAAATGCGGACAAGTATCCCTTGAAAGTCTTCTGGGAAGGAAACTTAACCTCTTAAATTGGACATTCACGGTAAGAATGCTCCACTCAATTTCGGTTGCGTCGTTCCAAAACCCGTCATAAATGCGAAAATCCGTTGAGAATTGATGTGGTGCGGTCGAAAAGTTTGGATTTTCATTTTCGTTCGTTATCCATTCGGAGAGTTGAGTCAAAAAACTGAAATGCGACCTTGGGAAGGGAGGCGAGGCTCTCTCACAAAAGCGAAAACCATAAAATGTAGACCCGTGGTGGAGGGGAATGAAGCTCTCTTGCTAAAGCGGGTAGGGGTCCCGTTTTGAAAACGGGAGGAGGGATAGGCGCAGTAGCCCTAGGGAATCAGAGTGACCGGTTGTATGGTTTGCATGGAGCCTCCGTGAATGACCCACCTAAATGGATGGGCTGAAAAGTGGAATGGCGTGGAGTGGTACCACGCCATTTGCGTGGAGCGGACTCACCGTGAATGTTCAGCTTTATATAGCAGCTAAGTCAGACTTCTGGCTCAGGTGTTACCTAAGTGCTCCAAGATCGTTTTGACCAACAGAAGACGCAGCGCTTCCCTTTCATCATGAGTCAAGGACTCATGATACGAGGATGGATCTAAAAAAAGTTTACAAGGGTAATAAAAAATCATTTATTAACATTGGACAGAAAATAGAAAAGGGAATTAAGAGGCATACTTGCCGATCACTTTTCCACATAATCACCAAATCTATTTAGGCATTTATCTGAACGCAGGACCAACTTGTTTAATCCGGCTTAGAAGAAATCACGTCCTGTCCATTGAGCCAGTTCTCGGACATTGTTTTCACAACACTCTCTGAAGAGAACCTTCTTCCAGATAAGTGTTCGGAACCCAGATTGGATGTCGAATCTGGGTCGTAGGGGGATGGCTCCAGACTTCCCACTTGAACTTTCGCAGCAATTCTTGAGTTTTACGAGCAGTATGGGTGTTGTCAATCAGGAGGATGACACTATCACTCAACACGTTTGCGTCGGATGGCTTCACGATGGCCCAATGACTATTTCCTTTTTGCTAAATTGAAGGAATACTTATCTGGAACAAAGTTATCTTCTAACAGTGATGTAAAAGAGTGTGAGTGCTGCCGAGAACTGGCGCAATAAGCAGGGACGTGATTTCTAGAAAGAATAATGTAAAATAGCAAGAAAAAACATCTTCTTGGAAACTAAAATTTTCCTTCATCACAAACATGGATTATTTACTCGAACAATCTGAAAGTCTTGAGTGTTTTACGAATACAAATTTATATTAACAAGAAAAATGTTTATAATTAATTTAATATAAAAGTGATAATAGGTATTTTAAATTAAACAAAGCAAAAGGATATTTTGTGTACATTTTTTTCCAAATTAAATGGAGGCTAAATCTATTTTCAATAAGCTCAGTTATACAGGGTGATTCTACGGTGGTGGGACAAACTTCGAGGGGTGATCAGACATACGATAAGCATCCAAAATTACATAGGAACATGGGTGCGCAAACGCCATCTGGAGGCAGCATCTTGGCATGCTGTGAGTGTCATTAGCAGTGTGACAACTTGACTACAGTAATCCCCAGAAAGGGAAAAGTAGAACTGTCATCCCCACCCCCGCAGGGATTCATCCTCAGATTCTTTCTGACCCTACCCCCGAGCGGGTGTAGATTTTGATCCGGCTCTAAGCCATGTGAATTTTACTTGTATATATATGTGTCGTAGTGGTGTTGTGTGTGTAAATAAAACCATAAAAGACAAACTGGATCTATTTTGAATTTGGATATAAAACCACACATGAGAAATCCATTACAAGCAGAGTCTAGGCAAGTTATTAATAAGTAAGTTAAAATAAAATCTTTATTGAAGCATCTGAATAAAAACATACTGCTGCTTTCTTTGCAGCCTTTTTGACACAGAGACATCCAGTCAGTCAGTAAAAGTTACATAAACACAAGTCGACAAAACATTATATAAGTTGTAACGATCAATCACATTCGACTTCGAATATCGACGTACTTCCAGCTCAGAAATAAATTAACCAATAAGGTTACGTTTCAGTGGCAGACCGATATTATTTGCATATCCATCACAGCAGATGGCATTAAACATAAAACAGCGCTGGATAAAATGCCAATATCTTTCCGAATATTAACGGTTTTGAACTGGAATTTTTACGTAAGTTGCGCTATGATATGGCTCTGAATTTGTGAAAGAAAAATTTCGCTGCCTTTCGTGCATGGGCAGTAAAAAACAATTGACTATAAATGCTAATATCTCCTTTACTATGCATTGTATTTACATGAAATTTTATACATTGTTTGTCTAATATATTTCCACGTACTCTGTAAGTTGCATACAATTCCAAGGAAAACTCAGAAAGTTATAAGCAAAAACATGCGGAAAAATTTAGGATTTCTTTTAAAAAAACCTTTATATCTTCCCGAATATTCGTGCTATTTTTACGAAAATGCAATTAAAATTTGCACACATCACGCACAAAAAATTGATGAAAGCTTCATACCATTATTAGCTTTCTGTGGAGCGCGTGAGCCAAAGTCCCTCTTCAAGTTCATCGATTTCTGGTTGGTTCCTTGAATGCCCTCGTGACCGAATCTTTAATGCAAATTGTGAGTTGCAACCTATTCTTTATATGTTCGAAGTTCTATGATATTCATCCAACCTTTCGGGAGATATTCGAAAAAATGTGCATTATCATCTTTCTGTGAAGCAGCTTGATGCACTCGCTTGTGTCTGATCAAACTTTAAGGCTACCTGAGGCATATAGAAGCAAATTTCGTATTTTTTCGAATATCATTCGAAAGGATGGATGAATTTCCCTCGAACTTCGAACATATAAAGTGAACAATATTTTGACTTTAATATTTTTCCTTTACATTTTGATAACTAAAACTCTAAATAATATTTCATTAACCTCAAACGGTTGATTACTGTTACCATTTTCTTTATATTACATGTTTTGTAATTGATTGTCTATTTGTATTATATATGTTTTAAAAGTTGCATTAAAAAGCAACGTTGTTTTATCAGAGTAGAAAAATGTTTTTAAAATGTGAGTTTCAGTTTTTAACTTTGTATCTTTCATATAATAAAAACGGCCATTTACAGTCGTTAAATTGGAGATTCTTTATTTAGAGTATTAATGAAGAGTTTATTTTGGTTTTTAGAGTAATAAATTAGAGAAAATTTAAAACGATAGGTTGTAACTCACAATTTACTTCAAAAATTCGGTCACTAGGGCATTCAAGGGACCGACCAGAAATTGACGAACTAGAAGAGGGACTTTGGCTCATCCGCTTCACAGAACGCTAATAATGGTCTGAAACTTTCATCAATTTTTTGTGCGTGATGTGTGCAATTTTTAAATGCATTTTCGTAAAAATAGCATGAATATTCGGGAAGATATAAAGGTTTCTTTAAAAGAAATCCTAAATTTTTCCGCATGTTTTTGCTTATAACTTGCTGAGTTTTCCTTAGAATTGTATGCAACTTACAGAGTACGTGAAAATATATTAGAGGAATAATGTGGAAAAATTTCATGTGAATATGTAGAATAGTAAAGGAGATATTAGCATTTATAGTCAATTGTTTTTTACTGCGCATGCGCGAAAGGTAGCGTAATTTTTCTTTCACAGATTCAGAGCCATATACATAGCGCAACTTATGTAAAAATCCCAGTTCAAAACCGTTAATATTCAGAAAGATATCGGCATTTTATCCAACACTGTCTTTTGTTTAATGTCATCTGCTGCCTCCAGATGGCGTTTGCTCACCCATGTTCCTATGTGATTTTGAATGCTTACCGTATGCCTGATCACCCCTCGAAGTTGTTCCCACGACCGTAAAATCGCCCTGTATATCGCCTTGTATATATTAACTTTAGAAAGGCGACAACTATTGCCAGAAACTTGGTGTCTAGGTATAGCAAAGTGACCATGCGCTACACGACGAGATAGGTTACAGCTCCACCTGACGGCAAACAACCGAGTTAGTGTTCCTATCTCAAAAACGGTGCAAGATACGGAAAAAAAATCAATTACAAAATTGTCGAGCATCTTCGATTTAGTACGAAAAAACACCTCGAGCGCAATAATGCTAAGAACAAAACGTATAAAACGCTCATTTGTTTGGTCGCGATTTTCCAAACCTGTGACGTAACAACTCGCGACAACAGGAGAAAAGATCACCTTTTGAACAATAAACGTGCAAATGTGCATTGTAGCTGACGGAGAGTATTTCGAACACCCAAAAAAAAAGGTATCTGCTGATAACTAATTGTTCTGTTTTCTTTCTAACGCTTTTCTGACGTAAGAGTGTTGAAAATCGCGACCAAACAAATGCGCGTTTTATACGTTTTTTTCTTAGTATTATTGCGCTCAATGTGTCTTTTCGTACTAAATCAAAGACGTTCTACAATTTTGTAATTGACTTTTTTCCCGTATCTTGCACCGTTTTCGAGATAGGAACACTAACTCGGTTGTTGGCCGCCAGATGGCGCTGTAACTCATCTCACCGTGTAGCGCATGGTTACTTTACTATACCTGGACACCAAGTTTGTGGCAATAGTTGTAGCCTTTCTAAAGTTAATGTGGAGTAGAAGGATTTTAGTGAACACCCTGTATAATCGCGGTAAGTATTTATTCTTATAAAAGGCAATGTTTGTGTGTGAGCGTGTGTGCGCGCGATGTCCAGACGAATCTATCGCACTTCCAGCCATGAAATTGGGCACGCAGGTAGTTGCAATGGTGACTCAATGCACCTAGAGGCCAGAATTTTAAAATTCAAACTAGAATTTTTTTTATTTAATGTTTTGTGTTGTTTTGAGTCATTTTCGATACGTTTGCGGCTATAGTATCTTTTCTAATGAACGTTGGAAAACAATCAATGCACCATAGGATAGAACAAATAATTAGCGTTCTAATGAAGTTTGTTTTGAACTTCTAACGTAATTTTCTGAATTTTGAGAAATTTTAAAAAAACAGTCAGTTTTGCCGACGAAATTTTGTTTTCGTATTTAAATTTACTGCATCAGCCGTTCCAAGAACGTTAATTTTTTCAATTTTTTTTGAGGTAATAAATGGAATATCCCCCCCTCCGATTTAAAACAAGAACGGATAAAATTGAACGGTTGGTTGAATTTTAATTAATTTTTTCTAAAGTGTTAAAAAAATTTCGCATCATAATTTTCTCCTCATGGTTCTTTGTAATAAGGTTGCGTGACGTATTTACCCAACATGCATTTCGTCGAAACCACAGAGAAAGAGCACGTGACGTCATAATCCCTTTGTTTCCAACGAGTCGACAGAACATTCATTTGATTAGTGTTTTACATAATGTGGCTTCAAAGTTTAAACCTGAAGGGGAAGATTTCATCTTTTTTACCCCCTTCTTTGATTCATTTTGGATGTATTTAAATATTCCATTTCAAATCCTTTAAAATTTCATTCGGTTTTCATTCTTTAACTTTTTACCTGGTTTATAGGAATTAATCTTTTCAATCCTAAAAATTGTTTTCGAAAACATCGGTTTATTTTGTATTGTAACTTCAATTTGAAATTATTTCGTTGAATGGCTTTAATTCAAAGTATCTAATGTCACCAATTAACTATTTTAAACAGGATCCAAAGATTTTAAAGCGTCAGCCTGACTGAATTATAACTCCATTTTAGAGAGTGAACCAGCTGGTTGCTTTTATTCATTTTGAATTCTAATAGCATCGTTTGCAGCAAACTTTATAATTTCACTGTCGCTTAAAAGAGAAAAAAACGTATCTTCAGTTAATGTCATTGTCGCGAAGAAAAATAAGCGGTCAAAATCAATAATATATATTTTTTTGTATTGATTTTGTTTTCAAAAATTTATTTTATGTCATTGTGGGCTTTCAAAAAAAATTTGTGGAAATTCATGATACCACGGGCAACGCCGTGCGGGTACTGCTAGTATATAATAATAATAATCGGTAAGTAAAAGTTTTTCAACAGCTTTTACTTACAAATTTTGAAATGTCTGAAAGGAGGTGCTTGCAAAATTTCTGCAACCCCTAAGTAACCTCTTCTGTAAGATCCTATTTAAGGACGTGAAGCAGCTCTGACTTGGAAAAAAACATGGGCAGCTTCAAAGAACACATCTTAAAGAATACTAGCTGTGTGGCACGGCGTTGCACCGGCTATCATGAATAATAGGATATTCCCGAACGGAGAGAAGTGAGGTCACGTGAGACCTTGGGATCCATATATTTTCATATGCCCCGCCTCCGTTTTTCTCTACAATCAACAAATATTGACACTTACTTTCCCTAACAAACGTTACGAAATTAAACACTTTAATACAAAAAAAGAAAGAAAAAAAGCATGAAAACGATTTTTTCCATTGTTAATAAATCCAAACACAGAAGCTCGCTCAAAAAGAAATATCAAATTCCGTTAAATAAATAAAAAATGCGACACCGGATGCGAAAAGTAATAATAGCGGAAAAAAGAATCCACCGCGAATGAATTCACCATGCTGCCAATAGATGGCAGCACGTCAATTCATTCATTTTGACGTTTTTAATTAATATTTTTAACTAATTACAATTTCGGAATTTAAATAGTCGAAATGGATTCCTTGGATTATTTTCCATCTTTTGGTATTTACGGCTAGTTTCAGGATTCAGTGGTTCGTGAGAAGATAGAAAGACATAGATACATATGTTTGTTTACCTTCGAATTTTAATAGGATAAACAAAAGCGATTCTAGTGCCACGTGTTAGTTTATCCACTCAGAATTAAATGGAAGTTTGAGAAGAAGCGTGAGAGGGGGTCAATGAAGGGTATAAATGCCCCAGGCGTCACTCTTAAGGGACATTATGGGGATAAAACATCAATACGTTCATGTCACTTTTTAAAGATAAATATGATGAAGGAGCGAAAAAATATAGCATGCCCAGGGTGCCACTTACTCTTGCTGTGCCACTGAGTTTGATTGAATGCAACTTCTTAAAGAGAATTAGTAAGTGCGTGCACATTGAAAAGCACCATAACACACATATAAATGGATATAATACTATAAATAGTAATTTTTCTTTCTTACTCGAACCGTAGAATACAAAGTGAAAGTGTTGTGATTGTCAAAGTGCACTTATCCCGAGAATTTTTGAGGAATCTCCACGTTTTGAAGCTCCTGGAATTACCTTTTCTTAATCCCCCCCCCCCCTCCCCAAAAAAAATTGGAATCTTGTCAGTTTGCCCATGTGTATATGAATATGATAACTCAAAACCAAACCAGCAAGAGGAATGAAATTCATTTTTAGGTCTTAATACCGAAATTGCGAATCCTGTATAAAATTTTGGACGAATTCTATCAAAGGGAATTCTGTCCGTCCGTAAGTGTGCATTTTCGAGTGATTTGAGTAATACGAATTAAGAAAAAAATGGTATTTTCCTTCAAAATAAAACCAGAAGAGTAAATTTCAAGTATTTTTATTAATAACCAATAAATTTTTATTAATAACCAAAAATGTTAACAATGTTTGTCCCCACATATTGTTACGGAATTCGTCAGATGAGTGTATGGGGAAAGCAGTCTAACAAGGAAGATAATGAAGAATAACACTTTTTTCACGAATATTCCGAAAAACGCGACGCACTGGCAACAAGAAAAACAGCCATTGTACTGTCGCGGGGAAAAAACGAACCGCCCAGTATTATTCTGCCATCGTTCATCGTAGATTGAAACACAAGGTACCAATTTACAGGATTACCGATTTCACATCCAAAAATTTCGTAAGGGGTCGTCTACATATTTATGTTTAATTTCACTAACTTTCAAATTTCCAATGGCAACACACATTGTTGTCAATGGATTTCAAATATTTCTCAAGATATCAAAAATTCCAATTTTAACATTAGAAATTCAAAATTTTATTTGCTTCACCGGAATAGAGCTAGAGTTATGAAATTTGGTATCCGAGCATTTTGATGCGAGATAAAATTCGCCAAGTCATTAAAATAGCGCCAATTTTACGAAGGTTGTGCGCCGATACACAATATGGCGCGTATTTTTGGGCCATAGTAAAATAAAGAAACCGGAATATGCAATTTGAACGCCTTTTTTCAACCGATTAAAATTAAAATTTGACACGGGTCTAGAATTAAGGTTAGAAAACCACACACCAAATATCCTTTATCTAAGTCTTTGTGTTAATGTGTTTTCGTGTGCACAAGTATGCGATTGTATAGACAGACAGTCAACCCCTAGGTGGATTTAGTCCAAATTTTGATGGAAACCTACAAATTAGGTGTATAGATCACATACCAAATTTCATCCTCTAGCTTTAATAGTTTTCGAGTTATCGTATATTCACAGACACACAGACAGACGTAATTCTAAAATTGTGTTTTTCGGACTCAGGGAGGTCTAAAATGTGAAGATTCAGTTTAGTTCGAAGATTAGTTTCTCGAGTTCGGATTTTTTGGTGATTACAATACTTTCTCTTTGTATACTTCGTATACGAGAAAGAAAAACCTGGATAACAATTACAATTCCGAAACCTGTTATATCACATGCAATACGTAATGAAATAACTTGCCTATTTTTTTCTTCTAGTCAACAGATGGCTTTACTTGTCCACGACTATGTGATTTCAAAGCGCGTTTTTGAAAAATAACATGACTGCTAGATCTCAAAGTTAGTCCTTTTTATTACTTAATTACAAATATTACACTAATTTTAAAACATTCCTTTTCTTTTGTTAAGTATTAGTTGCTCATTTACAGTAATTAAAGCTATTTTCTGTTGAATATTAAATCATATTAACTTGTTAAACGCTTTTGTATCACATGTGATATAATGGAATTCAATCACGTCTGGGAATGTGTTCCAAAGTTGGTTTTTGTTTGTTTTTGTTTTATCATTTAGGTAGATTTTGAAAATTGTTTTTCATCATTTGTTTTAGTCAAATTCTGTAATTGAACTTTTTGTTTCAAATTTCTGCACATTTTTACGTCTTAATTATCTGATTACTGTTGGGGGTTTTTTTTCAGTGAAATATTTTACTCCAGATGAAATTTTAGAGGCTCTGAATTTCGATGATTTTGATTCAAGTTCGTTGTCAGATGAAGATGATAATTATCAGATGGATGATAATTTGGGGGACGGCAATGTTAAAGATGATTAGGATGAACGAGATCAAATTCAAGAAGAAATTTTTGTTTCAACACAGTGGAGAATACATCAGATTAATAACCTATAATTATGCTTATGCATAACTATTGCTTAATTATGCTTATTTTTGATGCAACATTTTGCATTTATTGTATTGCGTGAATAAACCAGATAATAAACTAGAAAACAACTCTTCCTTAAATTTAAGACATTCTGAGTTTGATATTTCTCGTTCCTGATGTATCAAATATGATACATGAACCCGCCCCAAATTTTAAGAAAAATTTTAACGTCACTTTTCTACTTCAAAATGTTCTAAGCAACTACCCAGATAGCAAAGAAGGTTGCCATTTCACTTTCCATAGACTGTCCGCGAAAACATTTCAGCGCAAACCGTTTCGGAAACCATTGCCGCAAGGTTTACGTAGAAAAGCTTTTTATGAACCACCTGTCCAGTCGTGTGTAGCTCCGTCCGGTATAGTGGTTAGTGCGCTGCCTTCTAACTCTATGAACACGGATTCGATCCCCTGCACGGAGGAATTTGAAGTTTTGTCACAATCTACAACGAAATTGTACAAGTAAATTCAATTAAAAATTAGATTAATCTAATTAATTTAAATTAATAATTAAGTTTTGATTAGTTAAGATTCCTAATTGATCGAATCAATTGACAATCCAGATAACTCTAGGTTGGACTAAGATGACGTCAGAAGAAGGGGAAAAAAGGGAGTTGGACCCCTCTGTAGGAGTACGGCTTCGGAGGGGGGAGCGGGTTTCTATTTTGTCCGCTGAAGGAGGACTCTTAAGGCTCGGACCTACGATCAGATAATCCCCGAGCTACTCGCGTCGTAAGGGAATTGTGGTTAGTCTGAATTGGACCAGATGCGCCATTCCCACGACGCGTAACTTGGCAAATTTTCTTCGCGCCGTCTGGCCAGTGAACCGCTTTTCGTCGAGTTTCCCTTCGCTCTGTTTCTCACCAAGTGCGCGCCTGGGGCCCCCGAGAAGAAAAGGGCCCCGAGGGTATCATTTCAATTTTGAATAATATTTAATAGTAAGCATTTCATCGGATTTTTTGAGCTCACTGAGCTCCAAAAAGGAAACAAAATTTCATAAAAATTCGAAATATTTTTGGGTACTGAAGTTTAGTGTTACATTTATAGCTTTATTAATTACAACGCAGGTCTTTTCGTTTGATTTGAAAATAATATTTTCGAAATGTGAAAAAAAATTTGCTTCTTTAAATTCATATTCAACAGAAAGAGTAAATGTGTTAGTCAGTGTTCTATTCTCATTTGTTATATTTGCAAAGATTATGACTACCAGTTTATTTCCTTATATTTAATTCAATAAAAATAGGATATGGCGTACAAGAAATGAAATTTTTGTTATAACAATGCATCTGAAGCGTTGCTATTAAAGCATGCCCTATTTAATATCCAACACAATTTTCATGTAAAAATAACAAGAAATTAATAGTTTATTTAAATCTTATAATTCCAACAACTGACCGTTTTTTTGAAGACAATATATTTTTAAATATTTATTATCTTAAAAAATATGTTCTTAAAATGAATTTCTGTATTTCTCGATTTCTTGCGTTTTCATTTTTTAAACTAAAATAAGAATGTTAATTATCTGTCTTGAAAAGAGAGTCAAGAATTATTGTTAAGTTCAATTCCCTGAATTTCTGCAATGGCTTATTTAATATTATTACGCCTCTCTATATATATGAAACATGAAGTACTAAAGAACATTTGAACTTGACATTTAGTTTATAAGAAGTCATAATCGCTTTCTTTCGATGCAATGAGTATAAAATTTTTATAAATTTAAACTTTGTCGCTTTACAAGGTATTTAATAAACATGCAGCATTTCATCAAACTTAAAAAATACTTTACCGTTTAGAATTAATATATAATTTTAATTCTAATCAAACTTATAATGGATTATTTTTAAAAAAGCTATCTGGTTCTTTAACGTATAGTAAAATAATCCGAAAAAGTCTCAGAATGAGTTTGATTTCTTATTAATCTTCAATTTAAAAATATGTTGATAAAAATTGCTTGGAGCATTTTTTTTTCTTTGTTGCATGAATTCATGCCTCAAGAATTTTTTAAAACTTATAAAATGGCGAGACAAAACGGTTTATAACACTTTGCTTCTTCAATGAAAAGAGGCATAGATAGTATGCTGATTTGAAAATTTAATATTAAATATCAAATTTGTTTTTGCATTCCCACTTCATATTACTTCAGTACCGCTACCTTGCCGAAAGGTTCAACCCTTGTTATGGAAACCTTTGTGATAACCCTTTACTCTTGCCGACAACAAGGTTTCCCAAACCTTTTAGACAAGCTTTCTTAGCTATCTGGGTAGTTAAGTAACTTTTATTAAGTTTAAAACTTTTATTTTTGTCTCGGGTTTGAGGAGTCAATTCATTACATCACCCCATTCAGTCAGAGGATAGGAAGTAATAAAATCAAAGATCTGCTTCTACAATTTAAAAATTTTTACATCGAACCTTCATTGTGATGCTGTGAATAAATCACGAAATTTGTATCTATTCTGAACCTATAATATAGTATTTGTTAAATGATAAATAAAGTTAGGAAAAGGTATAAACATTTCGTCTAATTGAAATATGTTCTTTGATTAAAATAAAAACATAATAAATAAAAATTCTTTTATTCGGTTTACATGAGGGGTATTGGGAATCTCATAATTTTAAATACTGGAAAACAATCGTTTAATCTTTATTATTCCGCAACTGAAAACTCTTCAAGACTGGCAATTTCGGGCATAAAATCATTCTGTTCTTCTTATCTGAAGACGAAGTTCTTTAACCGCTTAACTTAAAAGCCCGAGAATACACTCGTGCATCGAATTGTCGCATTTTTAGTCTTAAAACTAAAATTTAATTATTAATTAGCTTTATAATTTTACACAAAAATTTCGTAGAATCTATAAAGATCTCAGGTACTATATGCCTTCTGAAACGAATAAAAACAACAGTCCAAAACGAAGGGATGATCTTATACGGCAACCGAAAATATGCTCTTTTACAATGGTCTTTCGCTAAAGAGGATATTTCTGTATCACCCCATGTTGTTGGGGTCTATTCTGGTACCCCCGGTTGGGTTCCGTTGTTAACGTGCGGAACCCAACCCAACCGGAGGTAAAAAGAATAGACCCCATAAAACCAACAAATAAACTTTTCTTCTGCTGCACTTGATGAATTGATCTTTGTGGCCCTTTTATCATGTGGAACAAACAACATCGAACAGAATATTCACATGGAGTTTTAGGGGTCTATTCTGGTACCCTCGGTTGGGTTGGGTTGGGTTCCGCACGTTAACAACGGAACCCAACCCAACCGGGGATACCAGAATAGACCCCTTAGAAAGAAAAACAGGAGCCTCTGCTCATTTTCCATTGAGATTTACGGGTCTATTCTGGTACCCCCGGTTGGGTTGGGAGACGTCACTTTTTCCGCCTGTTAACGTCAAGTGTGATTCTCGTACCCGTTTTTCCAACCGGTTGGGATCTCGCTCGGTCGAAAAGAGGACTCCGATTTCTCGCCAGCTCTGTACCTGGCGTAAACGCGATTCGCTAGCGAGAAGTGTTGTTTCAATATCAGAACTTATCAAATTTCCGTTTAAAATAGAGGCTGCTAAGACGTTAATTGTGTTTTGAAAGGGTTTATCGGGATAAATGTAATCCATTTGACCAATCTGAAGAAGAATTTATCAATTACTTTAGATTTTTTAAAAAGTAGTTAAATCTTTTATCGAATTTAAATAATTTAAT
>BGPR01000606.1:249121-282150 GCA_013235015.1 Araneus ventricosus | reverse complement strand
ACATCTAAAGTAATTAAATCTTTAGTAGTTAAATCTTTACTACTCCTCAAGATAGTCCAATAATGATAGTTGATAATTATTAAGATCAATTACATTTAAAGATTTAGTACTTATTGTTTCTTATTAGAATTAAGTGAGGTAGACATTTTTTAACATTGATTTGGAATGACTTTCCTCATTCCGTATATATCATACTGGTATTTGGTTTCCAATTTAAAAGAATTTGGCATCAAATATTTACAACATGGTACCAAATCTGGCAATAAAGAATTTTTCTTGTTCTTGATAAAAGATGTAATTCTTTTAATGTTGTGGCTTTCTGAATTTAAAACTTTTTTCATGTTTTATTTTCTTATGTAATTGGAAAAAATAAAGCAAACTTTATCAATATTAATTTTTAGATTTATTCATATTTAAGATGCTTGTCATGGAAAAAGTTTATTGCTTTTCACTCTCTCTAGAAACTGGTAAAATTGCATCCAATATATTGAAAAAAAGACTCCAATTTATGTTCTATATAAATGTATAATGTTATTACTCAAATGTATATTTTTGTAAGATACATTTTTGTAAGTTATAACAATAGACTTATGAAAGCAAGAAGAATGCATTATAATGCATCGTATAAAACTTTCAGAGATTAAATCTTCCCACCCTCTTGCACTTGCGGGTCTATTCTGGTGGGTTAAGGAGACATCCTTTTTTTCCTCACGTTAACAGTAACTGACGATGACGTCTACAACCAACAAAGTACAAGAATAGTTGCCAGTTGTCTATTGAAAAAGATGCGATCAACTTTCCACTTAAGATTTGTGGATATTTTTTTCAAAATAAGTCAGAGCTTTATAATTTCATAATTGAGGGAAGCAAATGTACGCTTCGCCATAGTTCGGCGTTCAAAACTCGAGCTGGATCGAAACCATGTGAAGTAATGACGATCGCTTGATTTGCTGCATAATACGTCTTCTAGCGTAAGCGTGATGTTCATGGTGGTACGAGAATCAGACCCCTTCTTTCGGTGAAAAGGCCATTCGGGTCTGGTACCCCGGTTGAGTTAGGGAAGACGTCGCGCGTTAACAACGAAGCGGCGTCTCCCAACAACTCAGCGGCTGAGCAGAACCCCATGCTATCCACGGTCGAAACGCTCCCAGCAACCGGGATACGAGAATAGACCCGGCTAAAATTATTGCTCAATGAATTCAGTCAAGAGAGAAAAAAAATGGCACCTTGCGAAGAAAACATCCATATTTTTTTTCGGCACATAGAATTAATCAGAAAATGATAAATAGTTGAATTTCCATCATTATAAACCTTTAATCCCGATATAGGGGTCTATTCTGGTACCCCAGGGTTGGGTTGGGTTCGTTGTTGATTGCGGAACCTTAACCGAAACCTACAAGTAAAAATTAAAATATCGAGATTGTTATAAAAAACTTTATCAATTTAGAGGCTCGTTAAACATTCAAGGCAGTTTAAAAAAATTGGGCTTTATTCTAATTTCAAAATAATAATAATAATAATTAGAACGATGAGCGGAAGTTATGATGTGAACTTTGTTAACTTTAGCTACTGTGCGATTGAGGCGAGTAAAAATCAACATATAATATTGATTTTCGATTTGCTTAACAACGGCTGTTTTCTTCTGAAAATTTATTATTATTTTCGAATTGTGGTTAAGTGGTAGATTGTTTTTGTTTAGAATTGATCAAAATGCCAGCAAGAGAACATATTTCGTGTGGTCTTGCTTACCACAATGTCATGATATTTACGTGAACACAGGATCACCCGCTGCCTCAAGCTGGGACAATTTAATGCTTTTGTTTATGTTTAGATTGTTTTGTTTGCCAAGAGAAACGATCAATACTTTATTATGTATGAAAAAATCTGTTATTTCTCAAAAGAAGAATTTTGCAAAGAGACGTTATCCTGCTTAACAGATGCTGAAATCATTTGAAAAATTGTAGTCTATTAATATCATAAAGCAGTAAGTTGCACGTGTTAGTACCAAGAAGCTTTCTGTCCGTAGTCTAGAAAAAATAATTTAATCTGCAGAAAGCTGTTTTACTTTCTATATTAAAAAAATATTATGCTTTTTTGTGAAGATTGTTAAATCAAAGACTACTCTCAAGAAGTATTAGTCTGTCTGCATTTTATTTATATTGTTTAAATCAAGAAGGCGAATTGAATATCCGGCATAAAGCGTACAGAATGATCTTCGCCCATTTGGCTTTCCATGCTTTGTTAAAATAAGCTCGGACAAATTTCTGTGGAACCAATGAATGAATCATAAAATGCAGAATTTGAGCTCCAGATATTTTAACATCATTCATGATTATGTAAGTAAAGGAGAGGTGGACTGAGTGGTTGATGACCTTGCACCACCACCTGATACTATTTTACAGTGAAATTATGTAAAACTGAAGAAAAGAGAGTATTTATCTCTAGCAAATCTTCCCAAGTTCCAATTCCTAGTGTTGGTATTTTTACTTTTCATTGTGTCTTCTTTAGAATAACTTTTGTTCATTTATTTAGTATTAAATTTCTTTTGTTAATTTAGAATCTGTTTTGCAAGTAAAGTATCCTTTAAATACTTGTTTCCTTTCAATGCTTGCATTACTTTTAGCGGTGCATTATCTAGACGTCTTACATAGCTAATGGATCTCTTTTGGTTTTCTGTATTCATGAATTGTTTTCATTTCTGTTTGGTTTGCTGGAGCCATGAATATTTATGATGATTTCATCGGGATCAATTGCAGAACATTTTCACCGACCTATGGGAAAGCATTCCAAGTTTATTAAATTATTATTACACTTATAATGAAAATTTTCTTATTTATGTGCTCTTAAAATGTTTCTAAACTAATTAAAGATAAATATATTAAATTAAAGATATAGGAATTTAATGAAAACAACACTTTGTCGTGCTGTGAGCCATTCTTCATAACCAATTGCATTTTGTCGACCTTTCCAATAGCAATATATCACTACTCTGATTTGCTATTAAAATTTCAAGCCATCCATAATAGAATAAAGTAATATATTAATACATAAATTAAACTTTCTTTATTTCCATTAAAATATCCATTGCTAATTTAGATGTACTCTACTAAACTATGTTGTAATAAAATGTTACTTTATTTTCTAGGTACAAATTTTATTGTAGTTCAATTATACATCAAGATTTGAAGAGATTTCTTGTGGGAAAGAAGCTAAAATAAGTCCTGGAACTTTTACTACGATCTAGATTTAGTATTAAGTACCCAAGGCGGCATATTAGATGTCTTTTTTAGTGAGGTCTCCTAATTGTCAATTTCTGCTGTTTGCAGACAAGATATTGTTTGAATGTGTCACGAGAGGCTTTCTGCACTTGCTGTTTTGAAGATCGAAAATACTGTAGATATTGACTTTACAAAGGTAATAGAACAATTTGCGAAAAACAAAAAAAAAAAAATCGCAGGCCGTCTTTCTTCTAATTTATAATACGGATGTATATTGTATAACATAATATCAAATAAATAAATTTTTAACTGACCTGCTTTCTCTGTGTTTGGGAGTACGCCGTTTTGTGACGACATCATTGATCGATTCACGAGTTTAAAGAAAGAAGAATTGACTTAATAGGTAAGCGTTTTATATTTTTCTCATGTTGTTATTTCATGAGAATTGAAATTGAACTTTGAATTGGAAGGAGGGACTCTACGGTGGCCATCCGTTCCGATTTTTGAGGTCGTGTTGCGAATTTTTTAGAGAAGGTCATTTAATCAATAATGACGTTAAAATCCAATAATATAGTCCATTTTACAAAAAAAAAAATCAGCGCCCCACCCACACACTCGCATCTCTTTTGACCCCCCACTTTTTTGGTGCACCAGCCGCCTATGCCCCTGCGTATGATTTAGCGTGCAAAATAACGGTAAATTTTCTGAAAACTATCATAAAATATTCTCATCTCTTTAGTTCGTATGATAAAAGAAAAAGAAAAAATATCGGCAAATGTTACTTTTTTCAATCGTCTGTTTCATTGAACTAACTACATCAACCCATTCATCAGTGTATCAAATTGGCAATTAAGAGGAGGGAATGAATGAAAGAATGTGGTCGAAATAAATTTCAAGGGCGCTACAAGTTGCAAGATAACATAGTTTTCAGAATATTGATTTAATAAAACTAAAAAAAATCTATAAAAATCTGATATTAAATCGATAATTCTCAGATTAATATACCAATAAGGTTTGCCAAAGTTATCAATTAATTTTTATACGATGCTATTGTCCAATCCTATTTCCGACTGTTCTTTTAAGTAAAAAATAAATAAAAATAGCCATAGATTTCAGAAAACGATCAACCACAAAAAGCCTATCTGTGTGGTTTGAAGTCACACCGGCGGGAAGGAAGGAAATAACTTCCCCCTGATCCTATGGGCTGGAAGTTGGAACGCTTATTCGTTTTCCTCTTCGAATTACAAAAGCGCCGTAACCATTCAAAAACGCATACCACAACAAGAAGGATGATTCACAGAAAGACTTATTGAACCGCGATCGGGGAAAATTGCGATCAGGAGGAACAGGAAACGAGGAAACTGCGAATTGTGATAAAATAATAGGGAGGTGGTGTAAGGTGATCTGCCGTGACCAAAGACCGTGGGTCATGGATCATGACTGCGGTAATGAAGACGCTGCTCCCCTCCCCACCCTGAGGGGTGAGTTGATGCCCCCCCCGTGTGGGGAGGGTAGTTCATACATTTGTGAGAGCTTTTAGATTAGATTTTGATGGCGCCATCTGTTGGCAGGATATAGAACTAAAAACTAAAACCTTGCAAAAAAAATATATTAAACGATATGAAATTAAAATAAAAAAACCATTTTATGCACATTTAATTAAAAATGACTGAATCACACCTTTTTTACAGTAGTATTCGTCACTGGTATTTGTGATTTTTTGATATTGGGTAGAAAATAACAGTTCGTCAAATATTCGTCATCTCTAGTTCTAAGCGGAAGTTATGATCAGCAATTTTGTTAACTTTAGCTACTGTGCGATTGAGGCGGTAAAATGTAAACATATAATATTAGAGTTTTCGATTTGGCAACAACGGCTGTTTTTCTTCTGAAAATTTATTATTATTTTCGAATTGTGGATTGTAAGTGGTAGATTGTTATTGTTTAAAATTGATCAAAATGCCAGCAAGAGAACATATTTCGTGTGGTCTTGCTTACCACAATGTCCATGATATTTACGATAGTTTAGGATCTGCTTCTCAAGCTGGGTTTGTATTTAATGCTTTTGTTTATGTTTAGATTGTTTTGTTTGCCAAAGAAACGATCAATACTTTATTATGTATGAAAAAATCTGTTATTTCTCAAAAATTGCAAAGAGACGTTATCATACTTAAACTTTGAATTAACAGAAATCATTTGAAAGAATTCGTAGTCTATTAATATCACTTAAAGCAGTAAATAATAGTTGCACGTGTTAGTACCGGCTTTCTGTCCCGTAAGTCTAGAAAAAATGATTTAATCTGCAGAAATGTTTTACTTTCTATATTAAAAAAAATGTGCTTTTTGTGTGAAGATTGTTAAATCAAAGACTACTCTCAAAGTATTAATTCTGTCCTGCATTTTATTTATATTGTTTAATCAAGAAGGCGAATTGAATATCCGGCATAAAGCATGCAAGAATGATCTTCGCCCATTTAGCTTTCCATGCTTTATTTAAATAAACTCGGACAAATTTGTGGAACCAATGAATGAATCATAAAATGCAGAATACTGAGCTCAAGATATTTTTAACATCATTCATGATTATGTAAGTAAAGGAGAGGTGGACTGAAGTGGTTGTGTTAACCCTTGCACCACCACCTGAGGGAAATACTATTTTACAAAGGTGAAATTATTAACCGTGAAGAAAAGAGAGTATTTATCTCTAGCACCAAATGTTCCAAAGTTCAATTCCTAGTGTTGGTATTTTACTTTTCATGTGTCTTCTTTAAAATATCTTTTGTTCATTTATTTAAAATGTATTAAATTTCTTTTGTTAATTTAGAATCTGTTTTGCAAGTAAAGAGTATCCTTTAAATACTTGTTTCCTTTCAAAATGCTTATATTTACTTTTACTTGGTGCATTATCTAGACATCTTATAGCTAATGGATCTTTCTGAGGATTTTCTGCTATTCCATGAATTGTTTTCATTCATATTTTAGTTTCTGTGGAGTATGAATAAAGATATTTATGATGATTTCATCAGGATCAATTGCAGAACATATTTTCATAATCTAAATATGGGAAAGCATTCAGAGGTTATTAAATTATTAGCCAAAATATTACTTATAATGAAAAATTTTCTTATTTATGTGCTCTTAAAATGTTTCTAAACTAATTAAAGATAAATATATTAAATTAAAGATATAAATTTAATGAAAAACAACACTGTCGTGCTGTGTGTTATTCTTCATAACCAATTGCATTTTGTCAGTATTTCAATAGCATAATATATCACTACTCTGATTTGCTATTAAAATTTCAAACATTTATAATAGATCTAAAGTAATATATTAATACATAAATTAAATTTTTCTTTATTTTCATTAGAAATATCAGTATAATTTGATGTACTCTACTAAACTATGTTGTAATAAAATGTTACTTTATTTTCTAGGTACAATTTTATTGTAGTTCCAATTGTACATCCAAGATTTCGAAGAGAATTTTTAGCAGGAAAAGCTAAAAATCGTCCTGGAGCTTTCACACGATCCGATTTAGTATTAAGTACCCAAGGTAACCTTATTAGATATCTTTTTTTAATTAGTCTCTAATTAATCAATTTCTGCTTTATTTTACAGATGTGAATGTGTTTGTTATGAAATCCAAGGTTTAAAAAGAGGAGAATGCTCAAGCAAAAAAAAAAGTTTATGCCATTAGTTTAAGGGACATAAAACAAAGAAATATGACTTTTTTTATATCTTGTAATAGAAAATAGTTGTAACATTTTTAATATTGATTAAATAAAGTATGGTTTTAGTTTAAAATGTTGATAATTTGATGCATTTAGTTCAATGAGTTTTTATTTAAATTCATTTTAGATAAGGAATTTATTAAAAGATTAGTTTTTGTTTTTGAATTTCAGTAGGATGCATGTACCTTTGGTCTAGCAATTTACATATTTGTGCATGAAACAGGGGAAAAAAATCTATGTTTGATGCAAGGGTTGTTTTCAGTAATTGAATTCAAAATGTGATTTTGTAAGTCTGATACAAAAAAAAAAGAAAAAACAGTAGCAAAAATTATCAAAATAACTATGAATGGTTTGAAAAGGCATAATAATTGCAAGTATATATTTTATATTTGGAATTGAAAGAAAATCATAAGGGATCTTAGTTGCTTAAAACAATCAATGTAAAAACATCTTATTTAACTGAAATTATTCACAGCTGTAGACACATAAACTGCATTCAAGTAATAAATTATTTTTTTAATTGTGGAAAGTTTTATAGATATATAGCAAAAATCAGTGTTAAATAGTGTCAAAAAGGTAATATATTGGTGGTAAAAACATGTGAATATATATTACTGTTTCTTTTATTTTATTCTTATTATTTTTTCTTTTAGATTGGAACACATTAATTGTTGGGAAAATTTCCCCATGGATTAATCTTGATTCGCCTGTACTTAGTATCAGAAGAAATTCTGAAAAGGTAATTAGCTTCCTTTTTTTACAAACATTACTTCACAGCAGTATATTTAGCTAACAGTGCTGTATTGTTGAAAATCTGTCTTTATGTAGATACCTTGAAACTCAAATGAGCTTTTTTGTTTTTTAAACTTGACATATTCCAATTCTCTTTATATAAGACAGCAAATGATATGCTTGTAAGCTTCTGAATTAAATAGAACAAAAATTTATGTGATCAAAATAAAATGAAATATGTTTTTTCTCACTGATAGCAATGAGATATATATATATATTTACTGGTAGCAGCAGTCACTACAAGATTTTTTATTATTATTATTGCCCACGCCGACCATGCTTACCCAAAGGGTGTAAAGCATGTAGTCACAACAAGATTGACATAGTTTATTTATCAGTCACAGGTATTTTATGGAAAATTCTGGTTTTAATATATTTCTATTTTTAATATGAGTGTGCCTATAATTACTTTCTGAAAAATTCCAAAAAAATAACTATTAAATTTAACAATTTGTAGTTATCTTTAACTTTGGAATATTTTGTACTTAAAGATCAGATGATGCCCAAAAATGTGGTTATTTATTGCATTATATAATTACAAAAAAATTGTGCTTAATTGTTTTTTATTTATATATAAAATGCTTATAATTTTTGTGCATTTTTATGAGATATGATTTTTTTTTTCAGGCTTTAGAACAAGAACTGAATTATGCAGCCCATCTGAGTTTGCCAGCTGTGCTAGTTACACCAAAAGATGGAAATTGCATTAATTTGGCTCGTTTTATCTATACCAAAACCTTGGGAGTTGGAGGGCATCAAGTAAGTATACTTAAATGTTATTAAAGCTGTTTCGTACTATGGCACTGCACTGTCCTCTGATTCGTTCTCATTTATCAAATTTTTATTATTACATTATTAATTTTCTTCATCAATAAGTCAAATAGCTTCTTATAGCATGTTGCTAAACTTTGCAATGAGTAAATTAGTAGAATGATACTTTTTGTGCTGGTTATAAGAAAAATATAATTAATACAAATAACATCTTTCAAAAAAAATTTTGAATTAAAATTAAGGATGTCACGAATAGTGATTTGGATGAGTACCAAATATTCGGCCAAATTTCAGGCCGAATGCAAAATATTCAGCTTCCGAATACCAACTTTTTAAAAACATTTCACTTTTGATTGTAAATGAAAAAAATTTAAGATTAAATTAATTTGGTATTATATTATTTACATATTTTAAAAAAATGTTAAGACCTTTATGTATATTTATAATATTTTAAATACCTAAATTCCAATAATAAGAAATGACAAACCCTCATCATTTTGGGATTGCTTCAAATAAATAAAAGAGCAATCGTTGCAGAACATGACAGTTACAATCTCAGAAGAAAATTGAATGGATAAATTAAAATTACTAGAAGCAAATTCCTATTTTGATAAAGAACTTCTACTAGGCAGGATGGACTCCAATTAATGGAGTGTCCATGTAATTGGTGGGAAAAAAATGCAGAAAAATTTCCAGTTAATTTAGCAAGTTAATATCTTTCAGCACTTGCAAGCATTATATAGTGACCGTTTATTTTCTGAAGTTGTTAATATATATGAAACTATATAGAACAGACTTCTATAAAAGATATGTAACATTATTACAAACAATTATGTACTATGCAACTTAAAATTGGATAAATGTTAGATTTTTGATAATAGATGTACCGGAATGTAATTCTGCAATATCCTTTATTAAATATATTTAAAACAACATTTTTTTAAAAAACATTCTAACCTGAATTTATTCTGCTGAATATTTTTTTAGCATTCAGCTAGACTAAATAGTCAGGAAAGGGACAAATAGGCCTCATACTGAATATTCATTATATCCCTAGTTGATATTATTTGTGTATGAAACCAAACGGAACAGACTTCCATCGGAAATTGCTAAAACAATATTGTTTTTGCATCATAATTTTAGTCTTTGCAATGATAAATTATATGTAACTTTATTAAATACATTTATGCAATTTAAAATTGGGTAAATGTTGGGAGATTTTTTTGATAATAATGTAGTGAAATGTAATTCTGCAATATTCTTTTTTAAATGTGTATTTAAAAGCACATTTTTTAAAAAAAATTATTATCCTGAATATATTCAGTCGAATATTTGCTTAGTATACTGAATAGTTGCCGAATATCCGTTACATCCCTAAATAAAATGATTGTATTATGTCACTTAGCAGACAGAATATTGAAAAATTAATTTAATTGTTTTCTATGTTATGTACAATACTTTTTATTCTAATATTTTAAGATAATAATTTGCTCTTTGAATACATTGAATGTTTTTATGTTCTGTAGCCTACTTACAATGTATGGGTTTACATTCCAATGAGAGCTCATGAAGATGAAGCTAAGATATTTTTCAATAACTTACCAAATGGCACGGAGGAAACAGATGAATTCAGTTCCTCAGAAATAACAGTCAATGACACATGGGAGTGGTATGTATATTGCACTGGCATTTATTCTTCTATTCAAAATATTTGGAAGCTATAAACATCTGATTGATTTTTCTAAAAATCTTATGTATAAAAATTCTTTTTAATGCCAAGTCAATGAAGCTGTTTTCTGAATTGTTGTATTGTTCACTATTTCAGTCAGTGAGTGGAATAATAAATCTATTATCATCTGTAAATCAATGATTTGTGCACATTTTGTCTTGAAGGTTTGTTATGAAAGTAATATATTGCAAATTCCATTAATTTGTAAACAAAGCTTTTATGTGTGTTTATATTACTTGTATTTGATTTTAAACATATATTTTTAAGTGATAAGAAGTATTAAAAATTTATGAAGATTTCAAACTTTTAGGGCGCTATTAGCCGAGAGCAACTTGCGGCGCAGCTGGCTGTAAAATTGGCTGCGCCGCCAGTTGCCGAAGTATTTTAAAACCCGGCAACTGGTGACGCAGCTTTGAAATAATTGCGGGAAATAGTCATTTGAGAGAATAGCGTCCAAGGAAGAACTTCCTCTCCTTTCTTTTCTATTAAAAAAGAAAGAAGCGAAAAGTGTTCGACGATCTATGACAGTCAATTTTTCAGTTATCTTCGCATACTAATACATTCCATGACAAATTAGTATCTTAGTTAATTATTATTTATGAAACAGTTTGATACTTGTTTGTACGCTAACAAAATATATAGCTCAGATGTATTTAAAATAAATTTAATCGGCAAAATATTAAGATTAGTTTGTAAAAATAACATCTAAGTCTCGAAACGGCTTTTAAACTCGTAGGCCTCAGGTTCGGGATTCATTTCATTATGTTGATGAAGCTCTCTTAGTGGATGTTCAAAAGTAAAATTAATTTTTTTAATTACTAAAAACTTTGAATATTGCTGTCTCTTGACGATAGTGTTTTATGTTTTGCCTCTAAGTATTTGAAAAACAGAAAAATATAAAAAATTATCAAACTAAAACTGTGAAAATTGATAGTTCAATTGTGAAGTCGTCGGTGGCACAATTATTTTTTCTTTGGTTGCTTTAATTTCCTATTGTAATAATGTTAAAATATTGTCTGTAATTCTAATTTATTTTAGTTATTCGAAGTCAAAAATAAAATGTTAAAAAGGTTGTTTTTTTTCTAATTAGCTCTTGCGAATGAAATTCGTCATGTCTTTTCATAAAAGCTTGTAGCCAAAAAGCACGTTTATTATGAATTGCATCATTCATTCTAAAGTTTTAGTGTACGATTGTTTTATTCTGGCAAAGTGGTTACTTATTAGTTAAAGCTAATTATTTCTTTATAAATATTGTGAAATTTTAAATTACTTTTTTTCTCTTTATAATTATTATTATTTTGTTTACTCGTAGTTCTGTGATCGGTGAACTATTTTTTTTTTTCAAGATAATAGTTTTTTGCAACTAGTAGTAAATAAAGTATGTATAGAAACAAACAACTAAGTAAGTATATGAATATTGATTCAACATGAAACGATATATTATTATTATCTTAATATAAATAAAATTAATTTAAAGTTAAAAAATTAGCTTTTTAGTGGCACAAATTTCATTTGTGTACAATTTATTTCTTACATTTTAATAATTTTGTCAAAATTAATAATCACACACAATTTTATATCAGGAATCCACTTCAAGAATGAAGTCTCCAGTATTAATTTTGTTTTCAAACAATTTCATCTGTTGCTTTCCTGATTCCTTGGCCATTTAAAAAATATATAACGAAAAAAGCAAATGCAATAGACAGCTAAATGAAGTACTATAGAGCTGACAGCAGATTTCCAAATGACGTATCATATGTGCGCGCAGCTACATTGGATGATCAGTAGCGCCACCGGTTGCCCTCGGCTAATAGGCTCCATTTACTACAATGCCCCATCAAACATCTGGGCCACCAAATGTTGCCGGTACTGTTGCTGGCTAGGGCAACAGGCGGCAACATGTTGCTCTACTGCGCCACCGATCGCCGTCGGCTAATAGGATCCATTGGATATAATGGCAGGAGACTCGCGTAAGCAGCCAGTGGCGCCACTGGCTGCTCTCCGCTAATAGCGGCCTTAGATATGTAATTTGTTTTCACCTTAAGAATTGTGCTCATAATTTTAATGTATTGGAATTAAATGATAATAAATAATAATAACAGGAAGGTAAAAATAAATAAATTGTCATATCAGCCTTCCAGCTTGAGAAATACTGAGAAAATTTGAATTAATATAACTGCAAATTCTATAAATGTGTTTGATTTAAAAAATATTTTTTCTGAACATTCCCTTATTGATTTTAATCATAAATTATTGCAGGTGGAATACTTTTAGAACTGTATGCAATACAGATAAGAAAATAGGTTTAGTTTTAGAATTGAGTGCAGATTTACCAAGCTTCCAAGAAATTCAAAGATGGTTAGGTGAGCCAATTCGTTGTGTGTTTGTGAAAACAACTCTGTTTTCTACAAACAAGAAAGGATTTCCAGTTCTATCTCGAGCTCATCAGAATTTATTACGAAAGATGTTTAAGGTGAATGTTTGTTATTCATGCTTGTTTTGATTATTAATTCATTTGTCTACTTCAGTCATTTTATTCATTAAGCATATTTAAATTTAGGTAAATTTGTTAAGTTTAAATTAATAAGTTTAAGTAAATTTGCCAAAATAACCACTAATTTGATAGTTTATTTTTTTTTTAAATGTTATTGCTTACATTATTTAAGTTGCTGTTTTTCTTTTTTTTTTTATCTTGGATATGGGGATGTATTTTACGTCTGTTAAATATTCTAAAGTATATATCTATGAATTGCTTCTATATAAATAAATGATAAATATATATAACTTGCTTTTTATTAATACTTTAACCTTCAGTATAACTTTTGCAATTTATTTTTAGCTTGACATCCAGGTTGTAATTTATGGAAATAACAAGCATATGAATATGAGGCATTATCATCAGTATATGGATCATTTATGGACTGTAAGTATAAACACATGTGTTGTTGACTTTTCTCCCCTCAGTCATATATTTCTTTCTATGTGATGGGCTTGTTCTTTTTTTATTATTATTATTAATATTTATTATTTGATTTAATGATATTTAACATTGTGCTTAGTGAAAATTGTATTTAACATGTTTGTAACTTTGTTCTTATTTTTAAACTCAGTATTGCTAATTGAGTTACATAAATTATATAATAGTTCTGAAAATAGTTACAATTGGAAAGAAGTTATTATTTTTTCATGTGAATTCACACTTTATTAATGGAAATAATTTTAAGCAAACTTTTTTAAAAGGAATTTGTTTGAATGCTAATTAAACTCATCTACTGTTAAGAACATTTTATTAAACTTAAGAATATTCTTTATAAAAAGTGCATTATTATGTGTTTTTATTAGCATAATTATATTTCATTTATTTTTTTCCCTTGACTTTTGTTAATAAAACCTTTAATTTAGACGCAAGATCCAGATGATGCCTTGTCTAATTTTGCCAAAGGTTATGAAGATTATCTTCAAATTCCTCTTCAGGTAATAAAAAAAAATATCTGCAGATATTTTAAGAGATATCAAACTTGATTTAATATTGAAAATTACAAATATCGTTTGTATTCATTTACTTTTATAGATTGTTGTGTCTTCTAAATTATAATAGAGTTCTCTTAGTAGAGGAATTGCTTAAGCCATATTTCATTTTTTTGTTTTGTTAGTGATAATTTTTTAAAAGTAACTAATAGAGTTATTGCTTTTGTTATTTTCTAGAACTTGTCTTATGATTTTGATAATTTTTTAATATTCATTTTCCAGTATCTTGTTTGCATCAGATTTCTCTTAAATTAATATTTTCGGCAGATAATTTGATTCTTGTTAATTAAATAGATTTTGAGGGATTTTGTTTTCTGAAGATTGGAAATCGCCCTCAGTGTTGGCTTTTATGTATAATAAGTAATCTATACTTCTTGTTTTATTTATATTCTGTCTCTAAAACTAAGCTTATGTTGAAGTATATAGTTCAAGATCTTGAAAGTGCCAGGATTGTGTTTTTCAGCTTGATAAATAGTGATATCTGGCATTTGTTTCATATTTTAATATGAAGTTTGAATCAACTACATTTGAAATCATTGTAGTAAAATAGCATTGACATTCTTATTGCTAGATGGATATAACTGTACTAAAAGATGCAGTTTAAATTTTCTTTTGTAATATGCTTGGTTTTGTCCAGTTACATAAAATTGATGGAAATAATGAAAAATGTTAATGGCCTATTTTAATTTTATTTTCATTCATAGTTAATCATTCAGTGTTGTTAATTATAAAAATTATAAGTATCAATATCATGTATGGCAAAAAAGTAAAAATAGATTCTGCATAACATAAAATTCCAACTCTTAAAAAGTAAAAGAATGGTAAAATATGATTTACTTTTTAGCATTGAATATAACCAGCGGGAGTGGTCTCCCCTAAACTTTCTTGTATACTTCTTGAAAAAGGTGCTGTTCCCCCTCCCCCCGCGTGGATAAAAAAATTCGTTAACCTATTGTAACCCAGGATCCAATGACTATCAGAAAATATTTAGGTAAAAAATCAAATTCGAAGAGATGCATTCCAATTAAATGAATACCGATTTCTACTCTTTCTTGGTTCAAGGACAATCCTTCCACGTGCACAGATTGCTACCAAGTACGCATGCGCATGGAGAATAGGATGGGAAAAAAAGCGTCAAGCAGGAGTTAATAAATATCGTGCGCAGAAGATTGCGTTCAATACGCATGCGTGTGGAGATGCGCTTATACAGACCGACAGACAGTCAACCTTTTGACGGATTTGGCCCAAAATTTTATACGGACCTACATTCATGACAATAAAACAGTGTACGAAATTTTATCTATCTAGCTATTCAAGTTTTTGAGTTATAGTGTTTGCATGACCACGGACAGACAGACTTCCTGCTGACGGATTTTGTCCAAAATTTGATAGAAACCTACAAATTATGTTTAAAGACCACATATCAAATTTCATCCCTTTATCTCTAATAGTTATCGTGTTCACAGACGGACATAATTCCAAAATTGTGTTTTTCTGACTCGGGGAGGTCTAAAACGTGGAGATTTGTCAAAATCTCGAGTTCGAATATTTTGACGATTACAATACTTTCTCTTTGTATAATTCATATAAGAGAAAGTAAAAATACAGACAATTAAAACTTATTGATCTGGTATTTTGTATAGAATTTTGATTTTAAAAAATCTCAAGATATAATTTTCACAGGCTTTGTATTAAATTGAAGATTTAATTTTAGCCTCTAATGGACAATTTGGAATCATGTACTTATGAAATTTTCGAAAAAGATCCTACAAAATATACAGAATATCAAAGGGTAAGTTGTTCAATTTTTATATATATATATGTATATTATTTGATTTTTTTCAGTTACTGGTTTTTTTCTGTGACTCAAAATTTTTATTTCTTCATTCTTGATGAACTAATGATGCAGATAAGCAAATAAATATAACTTCATAAAAAAATTAATGAATTTAGGTATCATTATTTAATGATGATTAAGATCAAAATTCCTTTTTAACCAAAAGCTGCAGATAACTTTAAAATATGTTTATACTAGCTGCCTTTGACGACCAGTTAGTTCGCCCTTTTAAATTATTTTTCATTTTTTGTATTTTATATTAATTATAGCATTACCCATCGCAGTTTCAGCCGCAATAACTCAGGAAAGATGATAAAAGAAACGGAATATTTTATTGTATTTGATAGATAGTAAAATATTTAAGGACGTAAATTTTAAAATGCCAGCAATACAATTCTGTATGAGGCATCACAGCTAACGAAACTTAAAAACTGAGTTTTAAAGAACTTTCATTCAATTCATCTATCACTCATCAGTAGAATGGTTAACGCTGAATATGGTCATGAAGCTGAGCATGCTGGAGGACCGTGTTAACCAGTGGGTACAAAAAGTGAGGCGGAAAAAAATTCATAGACATCTGAAAGGCCCGGGAGTATAGGGGGTAGACAATAAAATTTAAAAACTAGTTAGTTTTCCTGAACACTATTGCCTTTTTGTAATTCCTAGTTTCAGGCTGTAATTCTACTTTTTAATATCAAATTTGATGAGTTATCATTTAAGGAAATTCAAGTTTGGCAGCAATACTGTACAACCAAAATTTTAACAAAAAATTACCTATAATGCAATATACAAAAATTTGAAAATGTTTTCATGCCTCATAATTTTAAAATGGCAGAAAAGCATGAGATTAAATGAAAAGGATGAAAATCATTTCAGTGTACCTCACACACAATAAAAACAAACCTGAAATCAAATATCTGTTGCCCCGCTTTATAAAAATACTAGCTGTTACCCGCGACTTCGTGCGCGAAGAATTTGAATTGCTACTTTTTTTAAATTTTCGAATGTAAATGTTTCGTTATATATAGAAAGGGGAAGTCAAAAGTTCTGACGGTTGATAATACATAATTGGACGACTAATTTAATTCTCTGTTACTGTAAATTACATCATTGTACTCAATGGTATCATCTGCTCTTTGGAATATATCATCCACCATGCTATATGTCATCTGCTTCTACTGTTTAAAAGAATACATAAGACAAAATATACCTTCCTATTATAAAAACTCTGACAACCATATCATATACGTCAATGGACGATCCTGGTTTGTTTATTTTGGATTCATAGACCGTTTTCCGGTACGCTTCCGATTTAAGCAATCGCCAAATCTATTTGGCAACTGTATCAAGCGCCAAGCTGGAAATAAAGGTGAATTAGTTCAAAGTCTAACCGTTGCCTAGCAACGGAGTAGCTATAAATATTCGTTATTTCAAAATCGTCTGCACGCATTTTAAAGTTTTGGAACTTTTAAAAATAAATAACAATCGAAGGGAAAATGTCAGAGAAATAAAATTAGTATCATTGAAAAGGTAAAAATTTGAACTTTAAGATGGTATAAAAATATTTTTTGTCGGACAGTTTGCTCCGAAGTTACGGCGGAAAAACGATTTCGGTTATTTTCTAATTAACTGACTGTTTAATTAACTTTGGGACTTGGAAAAGTTCATAAGTGTCTTCCCCTTCTCTTAAATAATAAGTGTACAAAATTTGGTTGAAAACCGTCCATTGGTTTAGGAGGAGATGTGGAACATAGCCACATACATACCTACCCACATACCCACAATGACTTTTATTTATATTAAGATTACTTTGACAGGATGCGTAGCGTCATGAAAAGTGCTTAAATTTGAAATCCATTTTTAAGTGCCTTAAAAGTGCTTAATTTTCTCGAGAAGTGCAAAGAAAACATTCTTCTTTTTTGTTTTGTTTCCCCTTGAATACGATATTGGAAGCATAGTCATAAAGCTTTGTTTACCGGATGTATCTAGAAAGAAAATCGACGAAAGAGAAGAATTCGGGAAGGAATCCTGGGTGAGATAGATCCTGGGGTGTTGACACATGTTATGATAGTACTTTATAGTCCAGTCAACGGATTCCCAAAATGGGGATGAAAAAAAACATTAAATCATATAGTTTTGAAAATTGGTACACATGTTCGCGAGAGGCTTCTGTTGAACATACTAAAAGTCCCTGGTCCTGGGGGTGCGGCTCGCTCCGCAATCTTGGATTCCATCCCCTTTTTTTAAAAATTTTTCTTTAATATCTCGAAAACTATTCAGTTTTCAAATCACAATTGATTTAACAAATTAAAGCATGAAATTACCTACGAATGTATGCATTTATTATTCTTCTACCTATAATAGTTTCTGAGATAATGGATCTCAAAGTTTGCCTCCATCTTTAATTTCATCCCCCTTTTTCCATCTTTTTTGAATTTCTCAAAAACTATTCAATTTTTAATTACATATAATACAACAAATTAATGATTGTAAAATTCCCTACAAATACATGCTTTTAATTTTCTTTCAGTTTTAATAGTTTCTGAGATTTTTAAGAAAAACTTAAAAAGGTGGATGAAATCCAAAGATGGTAGCAAACATTGAAGCCCATTATCTCGGCAACTATTAAAACTAAAACAAAAATAAAAGCACTCTTTTGTAAGGAATTGTACGTTCTTTGATTTGTTGTATCACGTGTTATTTGAAAACTAAATAATTTTCGAGGTATTCAAGAAAAACTGAGGAAAAGGGGATAAATTCTAAGATTGCGGCAAACTTTGAGACCCATTACCTCAGAAACTATTAAAGATACAAGAAACATAAAGGCATGCATTTGTAGGAAATTTTACTCTCATTAATTTGCTGATTAGAACAAATTTGCAAATCAAATAGTTTTCGAGATATTAAAAAACACTTAAAAAAGGGATATTAAATCCAAGATGGCAGCAAACTTTGAGACCTTTTATCTCAGAAACTATAAAAGCTAGAAGAAAAATAAAAGCACATTTTTGTAGGGAATTTTACGCTCTTTAATTCGTTAAGTCATTCAGAACCAGGGACTTTTGTATGTTCATCAGGAGACTATCACGAACATGTGTGCCAATTTTCAAAACTATATGAGGTTTTTTTTTTTTTTTTCAAACCCTTCATTGACTGGACTATTAATGACCTTTTTTATGCTTCCTCTTGCTTCAACAATGGGTAACGCTGTATATAGAAATACTGGACTTATTTTCCCGAAGGGGCAAATTAACTGGTAATTTGTTAATTTTAAGAAATGTTGAAAAAGATAACATATTTTTATTGATAATCTTATAAAAGTTGATTTAATTTTTGATAATGACAATTCGCATTATCATTTTTAATTTTTTTTGTAAAATCAAAAATACGTCCTTTATTTTACAATAGAAGACATTGTGCAAATACGGAAATAAATAATAAAATTTAAAAAATATATTTTTATATTTTCCATAAAAACTATGCATTATTATAAAACAGAAATCATAATATGCTTAGAAAATACGTGGGTCGACGTATGCATGCATGTACAAAGGTGCTTAATTTTTGCAGCAATTTCTCACTACGCACCCTGTTTGAAGCAGGTGCGATAGAATATTTCAGAAATGCAATGAATACTAAAGTGAAAATTCTGCTTTAGAGTTAATTTCCCAAGAAAACAATTTATACTGTCACAACCATAACAATTTCAAAAGTGTGTGAATAAAAGATTTGATGAGATGGTTTGAATTTTATTTACAACAATAAAAACATTGTTACAATTCATGTTTTGAAACATTAATTAAAATTGAACAAAATGTTGCATGGAAATAAGATCGGTGTCATTGAAAAGCTAATTTTTTTTATCTTAGATGATGTAAAAAAAAAAAAAAAATTGTGATTATAGGGTCCGAAGTTAATCCAGAAAAATGTTAAAATTTAAAGTAATTTTTAAATAACTAAAATTTCGAAAAATCATTTCTTAGTGAGCACCTACTCCCCAAGAGGCAACCTCCTGCCAAATTTCAAGTTTCTACTCTCAGTGGTTTGGGGTATTTCTTAATGAGTGAGTCATGGTATTTGCCTTTTATATATAAAGATTATCTTAAAGGGTTTTTTTTAAATAAAATAGTGAGCTATTATGTAGCCTATATGCATATAATTTTCCCCATTTTAATTAATGTAATTAAAATTGAGCTTGATTACCTTTCATTAAAAGAATTCATATTCATTCTTAAAACTGTGTCAAATAAGAAAAAAATTATGCAGCATATTGCTAATATGCTGCTGCTGCTGCTTTTTTTTTTTTTTTTCCCTTTAAGAAATTAGACCACAATTTCAAAAGAAATGCTGATAAGCAAGGAGATGCATTTTTTCTATGGGGAGTTACAAATTTCTAATATTAAAAACTTATCAATACTAGCAAAAAATAAAACATGAAACATCAAATTGATAGTCTGTTTCATGCTTTTTAAAGAGAAATTGTCTGTAGAAATTCTTGAACTGCTTTGGAAAAATTCATAATTGAACTTGCAAGTGTTTCACAATATCTTTGGCAAATAATAAATATTTAGTATTAACCGTGTCATTTAAATGTTGGTGAAAAGCTATAATTTTTTTTAATAAAAAGTGCATTGTGATTGTTTAGAGCTTTAATTTTAAAGTGTAATTTTGGTTTCTGTATTAATTTTTACTGTTGTAGTGTACATAGTATAAGAAAAGATAAAACAAATTGCTACTCATATTTGAAGTATTAATTCTTTGTGACATTTAAAACATATGAAAGAGAAAATCGAAATTACAAAAGCGAAACAAAAATAAGGTATTTAAAGTTTTTGGTTTAGTTCCTGCTTAAAAACTTACTATATCATGTACATGTGATCTAAGATAGGTTTAACTGTGATATTTTAGTTCAAAAATAATTAAAATGGTCTTCTTATAAATGAATTTTATTCAAAAATTCTGCTTACAGTTTGAAAAATTTTCAACTCAAATTTCAGATTATCAAATTTGCTATTCAGCAAAGTGTTTTAGCAAAGGTATATAGGTGCAAGAACTTGAAAAGATCAATTTTCAGTGGTCTGTGGAACTTGGCAGGATAGTTTTTGAGTAATGAAAGTCACAATCTTTATATACTAACCACCTTTGGCAACCAGCTTGTTCACCAATTGAATCCCTTATCCATAATTTGATATTCTTTAGTAGCTGTGCACTGTTCTGTTTATTGTCTATAAGTTGTCAGCACCAACTTCACTTTCTTGTTCCTCAAACAAATTTTCATTTGATTTCAACATTAAAATGGAGTGGCACATGTACTGATAAAAAGAATTAAAACATAGCAACCATAATCATTCAGCTTACTGGATATATTTACTAACTTAGAGTACTCTGCAGATTTCACAGAAAAACTGGTGAAATAAAAAAAAATAATAATAAAAAAAAGGAACGTAAATTAATATATTACCTTTGGATTTCAAAAATGGAAGAAAAACAAGCAAATAAATATTTGTTTTAACAATGAAAATGGTTTTGAATTTCATTGCAATTATGCATAAAAATATTTTTAAAAGTTAATTAAAATTAGGGGCAAAATGTTATGGCAACTTTAAGTAATATCATTGAAAAGATTATTTTTTGAATTTTCAGATGGTGTAAAAATCTTTTTTATTATTATTATATTTTCAGAATTTATCAAGGAAAAATACCAAAATTTTTAATTCATTAAAATTTTTAAAAATGGCTCTGAGGTGCCCATTACCACCCTCCAAAGTATGTTTGTACCAAATTTCGTAGTTTTAGATCCAGCGGTCTGCCCTGTTGAGTGCCAACACACACATTCTCCTTTATTATTAGTAGAGATATTACCATGCAACAAAAAATTATATTCTTTTTATTATTATTACTAAACAATCATTTTGTGTGTTTTGTTACAAATTTTAACTGAGAAAAAGTTATAATTGCTTTGAAAAATAATTCTGTTTACAGTCAGCTTAATCATGATGATTATGATTTGTAAAGTTTTTTTTTTTTAATTAGGATTTATTATTTAAAAAATCTTGTGCAGCTTCTGTATTTTTTTCTTCTTAATCAAGTAAAAATTATTTATGAATATTCTATTATTTTCAAACATGTTTTCGAATAATATTTATTTTGTTCTTAGGCCATATACAATGCACTTCTTGACAGAATTAGTGAAGAAGAAAAAGATACAAAAACTAAGTTAGTATACAGCTGTTTATTCATTAAAGGATCTAGCTTTAAAATCTTTTTAGAAATTTAGTGTAAATTTTATCATTTTTGAATTTTATGCCTTGTTTACTTTGGAAAATGCATGTCTGATCAATTTGTCATACCAGATGGAATGGGAATTATTTTTTTTATACTTGTAGAAATGAAATGAAATGCATGATCATTAATTTAGTGTGTCTGTGACAGAGAAAAAAGATGGCATGCATAACTGAATGTTTCATACGAAATTATACCTTTGCTGATGATTTATAACATAATGAAAAGCAGCATTTTCAGTTTGGGGAAATTACCAACTTCATTGAATTTTTGATGATTTGTAACATATGAAAAGCTTTCATATTGCAAAAATTCTTTCTTAATTAAAAAAGGATAAAACTAGTTAATTAGATAGTTATAGGATTTTACTTTTGGTTTACTTGAACATTGTTCAGATAATAATTTTATCATTTTGTGGCTGCTGTATTTAGACATTTATCGGCCATAAAACATTGTTAAATAATTAAAATTTCTAGTTGGAATTGCTTTCTTTGTAGAAAGAAAGCACTTCTAATTTAAAAAGCTGTACATAAAAGATATTTACTATTTAAAATTATTAATATAATGTGTTTTATTATTCTGATTATAAATATTTGGTTTTTACAGCAGTTAAGTTACTATTATATTATTCACATACCTATAAATACTGCTTTGCCTTTATTTTAGGAAGATTTTTTTTTTTTGCACTCATTTTAATTATAGTACTTTTATTTCACAAATGTAGTGGATCTGGAATGTGCTAAATCTCTGTTCCAGTACAGATTTTTTTTTTTACATTAGAAAAAATTGTAAAACAGCTTAATCTTTGTGTTATCCTGACCCTTGAAAATATTATTTGCATTTCAGAGTAATAAAAGTAATAAGCCATTGGCAAGCCTTTTGATGTTTTCTACATTAAGCTGGGTATTCACTGTGCAACTGTTCCACGCCATTTGGAGCTCCTTACACCAAAACCTGTCATCCATGCTAAAATCCGATGATAATTGGTGCAGTATGGTTGAAAAGTTTGGATTTTCATCTGGTCCTGTTTTCAATTTGGCACAGTGGCCCATAAAAATGAAATATGATCATAGGGAAGGATGAATGAAGCTCTCTCAAAGCAAGTCTGGGGGTCCTATTTTGAAAGGTGGAGGAGGTGTAGACACAGTAGCCCTAGGAGGTTGAAGTAACTGTTGTGTGGTTTGCATAGAGCCTCCATGAATGGACCACCTAAATGGATGGGCTGAAAATTGGAACGGTGTGGATTGATACGCTCCAAATGGACTGCAGCACTCCCCTTGTGAATGTACAGCTTTACTTGCCCATACTGTGATTTTAAGCTGAAATTCTTTACATTAACTCGAAATTGACATGATTTTTTAATAAAAAAAATTATTATATTTCAGATATTTATTGAAATACAGTGTACAATATTTGTTCAAAATTAAATAATAATTGCAAAATATACATTGTTTCATTGTTGACATTTTATTATTTCATTATTCCAATAGCTAAATAAAACAATTACACATTTTAAAAATTATTTTATTGGGAAGTGTTCTTCTGCTTGTATTCCCTTTCACCGTCTCAATCTCCACCCAGGTCAGAGTGTTCCGGCACTGCTTAATTTACTATGACACCATTGTTCTGCATTGTAATTTTTCATCCAAGTAAACTGTCATGCTCCACAAATAGTATGTTAAGGCTTTTATAAACATAATTAGTTGAATTATTCTGTTACATTGGAAGAAAATGTTTATTTTGTGAAGTTTTTGCTTTAAAATGTTAGTTCTTTAAAGGTGTCAGAAACTTCCAGATATTTTCAAAAAAGGGTGTAGGTGATAAATGATTTTAAACGAACTATTATGTGTATGAAAACAATAATTCTTTCAAATGTTGACTTTTGTATGAACATCAAGGTAAAATTCAGTCTTTTAAAAGATTTTCTGCAAATATGCTGTAAATATACATGCCATGGTAGGGGAACCTTTTTGCACTGAAAGGCCGCATGAGCAGAATCGTAAATGTTATTTATATTATATTACAGACAAGTATATTGTTTCGAAACAAATTTAAATAACTGTAAGGTTGCGTAAGAAACTTAAAAAGTCTGCAAGTTACCCACCCCTGATATGTTTTGCTCTAAGCATTACATTATATCAATACTTCTGAAATTATTTGCTTGCCATCTCTATATAACGTAACTTGTTTTATTCAACATAGTGCTGATTCTGCATAATTGATATTCTTGAGTAGCTCTTAAATACTTTTTTAACATTATCACTCTTATATTTTGTATGCAAATTATGATGGAAATTTATTCATTATTATTTTATTTGCTGTTTATTTACATCTTGCTTCTTTGGCAGAAATGTAAAAGAATTCTCTCTCTTTCAGTGTTGTTATGGTTGTTGGTGCAGGGAGAGGACCTTTAGTGAGAGCAGCTCTTGCTGCAGCCAAAAATGCACAGCGCTTAATCAAAGTCTATGCTGTTGATAAAAACCCAAATGCAGCTGTTACGTAGGTTTTTATTCATTTCATCTTGCCAGCAAACATTTTATTGTTAATTTTTTCCATCTGTATCCAACATGTTATTTTATACATTTTTCCTTGAAGTTCTATTGGGTGCATCTATCAAGTTTTTTTTCCCCCGATATTCAAAATAATAATATATTCAATATAATTATTTTGAATCCGATTCTAAAAAGATGTCTAAATACCCTAAAATGTTTTGAAATAAAAATTTTGCAGATTCATTATTGTAACTGTGTCAGTAATTGCAAATAAGTTATTATTTCATGTCATATTCTTAAATTTTGTTGGTAATGTTCTTTTTTTTGCATTATTATATGTTTTTATTGTATTTTTTTAAAAAAAATCTGTTTCTAGAAAAGGTACTTTTCCCCTTCTACCCAGAAAGAATATATTATCTGCTGGTGAATAATTGTCTGACTTGCCTACTCTCATTTTTGTGTGTAAGATTTTTTTTTTTTTTTTTTTTTCCTTTCAGTCTCTTTGCCCAGCAGGATGAAATGTGGGGTGACCAGGTAACAGTTGTTGCATGTGATATGAGAGATTTTAATCCACCTGAGAAGGCTGACATTTTAGTTTCAGAACTCTTAGGATCTTTTGGTGACAATGAACTCTCACCTGAGTGTTTGGATGGAGCACAAAAATTCTTGAAAGGTAAACCTCTCTGGTACCTCTTGGTAACTTAAAATTTCAGTTGGCTCTTGTAATTGATAATATAATTACTTTTTAAGGAATAACTTAAATATAACACAATAGTATATTTTCCCAAATTTCATTCAAACAATTTTATAATTCCTGGGTGTGATATGGTTACACAATACTGATTGATAATCATAAAGGTAAACCGTCACCCTGCTTTGGCATTCAGATCCTGAATGATCGGGTGGCCACAATAATAACTTGGATTCTATGGTCAGTTGCAAAATGTCCATCACTAGCCCATGCACGAATCCTTCCTATTGGAGGTATATCCCATCTTCAAGAATGAGACTAGCATAACCACACCACCATTATTGTGCTCCCAGGAGAAGAAAGAACTAGTATATTGAGTTTATCCACTTCTCATAATCATGCTGTTTGTCTCTATGGGGGGATGGGACTAATCAGTTTTAGGCAAGATTTTATACCAATTTGTCTGCAATTCCCTATTTCTGTAGTGAGGATGCAGATTATCAGAAATTTGTTTTTAAAGTGCCGAGAATTTATATTTCAGTGACTGAGTTATGTTTAATATGGTTTGGATGCCACAAAGATATGAATTTAACTTGTATGTAATAATACCAGAGTTATTCATTTCATCTCCTTTGCTGTGTTTTCAGTAGTGAAACAGTATAAGTACAAATTACTCACCATGTATTTAAAATTATAAATAAAAAAAGTAATATATAAATAATAAGGATGTAACAAATATTCGGCAGGTATTTGGCACTTTTGCCGAACACTAAACAGATATTCGACGAATACATTCAGGGTAATAAGTTTTTTAAAATGTATTTAATAAAGAATATTGCATAATTGCTATTCAATATATTATTAAACCATCTCCTAGCATTTACCGAACTGTAAGTTGCTTAGCACGCAAGTGTATTTAATAAGCGCTCACTATATATACTGTGCTTCCATTAATTGAAATATATATTCTTTCTAAATTTGCAAGTTTTGGAATTTTTTCTGGGTTTTTTTTTTCCACCAATTAAGGGAACATTTTATCCTAGCTATTATTTTTTTTTCTTTTGTTTGTGCATTGCCATGTTCTGCCATTTTGGATTTTATTTTATTTCTGTTTAGCAAGTTCAAAATGAAGAGAGTTTCTCACATTTTATTATTAGAATTAAGATATTTAGAATATTACAAAAAATGCATCAATCAATATGTTAATATTTTTTAAAATGTGCAAATTATAAAAAACCATTTCTTTTTTCATTCAAAATTTGATCAGTATTTTATTTAAAATCAAAAGTAAAATGTTTAAAAGTATGTATTCAGCCAAATCGCTATTCATTACATCCCTAATAAATAATATTGAAATAGTCTTAAAAATAAATACAAATGAGATTATAAACATTTGGCAAAGTTTATCTTGATTATTAAAATTGATTGCCAACTGAATTTTCATAATAAAAACATACTGTCATCCATTATTCAAAACAAAAGGGCTAATTAACCCTTTGAGGATGACTGTCATGCGAGTTTGCCGGCTTCTCATAGCTTTATGTGTGCAGCCGTCCTCAAAGGGTTAACAATTGTAATTTCAAGCTGATTTAAATTGGTCATGTACCTTCATATATTTCTGTAAATAATGACATTTTTCTCCTGCCATGTATTTACTCGTTTTGCAGATGATGGCATCAGTATACCTTCAAGCTATACCAGTTACATAGTTCCTGTGAGTGCCCCAAAGTTGCATAGTGAAATTGCACAAATGAGAGAAAAGGATAAACATCCACTTGTGAGTAAAGCAGACTCATTTGGTAGCAGATAACAAAATTCGTTTAAATTGCTCTAATTTGATATCTTCTCAAATTAAACTATATATTTTTAAATTTTTAGACTTACTTTGAGATGCCCTTTGTAGTTCATCTTCATAATCATACTCCACTCTCTAGTCCTCAAGCTCTATTCACATTTGTTCATCCAAATAGAGGTAAAGATATATAGCTTCTGCATTTATTTCTTACAGCCTTTTTATCTAAATTATTGTTTTTATTTGTACTTATTATTTATTTAAATATTTTTTTCATTCCAACAGTCGAAGTTCCTGATAATACAAGATATGGCAAGCTGAGTTTTACCATCCCCTACAACTGTACTGTTCATGGTTTTGCTGGTTATTTTGACACAGTTCTGTATAAAGATATAAAATTGAGTATGTTGATTTTTTTTTTCAAGTCTTTTTTTTTTTCCCTTGCGTGAATCTGTTTAATTTTCAGCATAAATAAAGTTTTCTTTGCTTTAAAATGTTAATGAATATCTTTTCCAAGCAAGCAATAAACTGTATAATATAGTCTACTTTGTATTTCATTCTAATACCACCGTTATTTTCTGAATTATTCAAGGTACTTTTTTTAATTTAAATTAATACTAATCATAGAAGTATATTACTTATAATTACACCTTCTAGGTAACTGGTGATTAGAAGACTAATTTTTATGGTGTTTTTGTTATGCATTCTTTATGAAACTCTCTTCTATATGCTGGAATTATACTTCATTTTGAAGGCATCTTTACTTCCTGTCCATATCTGTTACTAAAAAATATAATTGATCTTTTACTAAATTTTAAAAAAATAATAAAATAAATCATTTTTGTACATATTTTTGAATTCTTATTTGAAGAATTGCCAACTTTGAGTTTTAGAGAAAAGCAGCAAGAGCAAAATGTAACAATATCATTTTATGAAATTTTTATTACAGTTTTTCCTTCCTTTCTATATCATCTGATGTGGAGAGAAAAATTTTGCTGAAGTTAAAATGTTTACTAACGTGTGGCAAATTTTTGCATTCCTACAAATGTTAGCTTAGGCTAAATAAATTCAATTTTTTGCCTAAGTACCTGCAATTACTTAACTGTCCCTCATGTTTCCTTTTTTAGGCATACATCCTTCATCACATTCTCCTGGATTATTTAGTTGGTTTCCCATATTTTTTCCTATTAAGGTAAATTCATTATGTGTCCTAATCTTTTTCTTAGTTTTATTTTATTGTATTTAATAATTGTATCAAACAATTATATATTTCTAATTTTAAGAATGGCTTTTGTTTAGTTCCTTTTTTTTTTTTTTTTCTTTCCCCACACTTTTAATTCATATTTTTTTAAGCTTTGGTTATTTTAATGGGAGTCATGTTTATACTTCCTCTTTTTGCATGTTCATTGTGCAAGCTTTTAAGACTAAACCATTGGACAAAATTTTAACTTCAGTATGATAATATTAGTCTAAGAATTGTCAATTTTGACAAAGTGTGTCTTTTTATTAATTAAGGTTTTTTCAGGAAAAGTTTTTTTTATAAAGAACTCATAATTTATTCTATGGGCATTATTAAAAATATGGTATAAAAATTTAATGGCTGTTAAATTTTCTTATAATAGTTACAATAGAAATTACAGTGCTACTATGAGAAATAATGTTTTCAATAAATTATTGGTACTGTTAATAAGTGTTCAAATTGAAACAGATACCACAATCTATTAATTTTTGTTAATATTTCTTTGTGTAATGTATTTTATATAACTTTTGTTAAATGCCTGCTTTTATATAATTATCTTATAATACTACTACCTCAAGAACTTATTGGGTTTTGTTTACTGCAAGATTAAATAAACCTGTAATACCTAAACTACCTAAGAAATCTACAAAAGTATTAAAAATCAACAAATCTTATTTTGAATAAATACAAGCTTTCATTCTATGCATATTTTGTTTGCCGAAATATTTCACCTTAATGTTCCTGAAGTAATTAAAGAGTGAATATTGGAAAACAATTTGTATGTACTTAGATTGCTTCACTTATGCATAATAATTAAACTTTTAAAATATGTAACTCTCATATATTGTTTATCAAATGATTATTTTAATTTATAGGATCCATTATATGTAAGCGCTAAGAATGAATTGATGTTGCACTTTTGGAGGTGTGTTTCCCCACGAAATGTCTGGTACGAGTGGATGATTTCTAAACCAACTATTAGTCCTATCCATAATCCCTGTGGAAGATCTTATACTATAGGACTTTAGTTTGTTCATTATGAAACAGTTTTAGGAAATTTCATGAAATCTCTTGTCATTCAGCATTGTGAATTATTCATTGTCAGGGATTTTATTAATAAAATTGTTTGAATTGTTTTTACTCATAGGGTCAATTGTTTTTAATGTGTCGAATAAAATTTAAACATGTCTGGTGTGTTAGATATTTTCATGTAAATCCTGGCAAAATTTTGAAAAATTTAATATGGTTATGCATTTCTACAATTGTTAGTTTTTAGTACATAATTTATCTATGTGTTAAAACTAACAAGAGACTTCCTTTTAACAATATGAGCTTAATAAATATGTTTCCCAAATACTGCTTTTGAAAGAACTAGATTTTTTTTTTCATTAATCCTGAATATTATAATAAAGTTATTTTTTAAAGCTTTTGTGCAAATTTAACAATATTCCTCATGTTTTTTAAAAAACAAAACACACTTAAAATGTACGCAGATATAGTTTTTTTTTTTTTTTTAAATTAAAAAAGTGACAGAAATCCATATCTGTGTGTGATTAAAATAAATTGAAGTTGTGAGTCTGTTATTTCTCATCTTATCAGACATCTGGATTTTTGTTTCTCCTTAATGTACTTATGCAGTGATTGTAAAAAATGAGATGACTAGTGTCATTCGTTGAAGACAAATAGCAAATTGTGTCAGTTACTTGTTATTCAGATATTCTATTTAATAAACTTATTTTCTAACTTTTGTGCAGTATTCTATACGGTTCTTATCAGTAATTTTTTCCATTTTTGCCCAAATATAGACCACTCTTTTTTTAGCTCTATTCATGTGTAGGTTCTAATAAGTGATTATAAAACATTTATTGTTTTTAATTTATCTCCCTCACCAGAAAAGTATTACAGGAATCCAACAAAATGGCTGGACACATCACATTCTTTATAAAAATTGAGTGATTTACTATTTAAAGTTTTTAGTATTGTTCTTGGCATAAGGTGCCCATACTCCTTGTTTGTATGTGTTTTTAACTTTGGGCCAAGAAAGATTAAAAAGTCAAATCTTTAGTTGACATATAGCCAGCCTACTTGGTGGTTTTCACTTACAAATTACATTAATCTTGAAATTTGTCTTAAGCCTTTAGAAGTATTAATATGTATTTCAAATCTTAAAATTACAGAGACCATGTATGTGGATAAAAGTTATGTATAATATACCTTTTTGGAAGGAAAGGCACACATTTAATAAATATTATACTTTTAATATAGGATTTGCTTTTAATGAAGAATTTTTTAAATATACATATATATAGTATCAGGATGTGACTTACATCAAAAGACACAATATTTTTACATAAATTCCCTTGTTTATGCAGTTATTTGTTTTGAAATTTTATCTTGAGAAAGAATATGTTAGGTATTCTAAAAATTTTATTTTACACCATTCTTGCAACGTACTTTATTTCAAATTTATTTTGAGGGGATTAAAACAATGTTTAACAGCTTTTGATCCAAAATATGCCACTATTAACTTTGAATTGGCTACTTATAAACTCAGTTCACTATTTTCTGAATATGGCATGTATGATAGAACTTGTAACAGGGATGCCACTTTTCCGCCGAACGGCGGATTTCCGCTTTTTTTGTTTTTTTATAAATCCGCGGAAATCGCGATTTGAAAAATTCCGCTTTTTTAAAAAAATTCAATCCTCGATTTTCGCGGATATTTCTTCTTTCTTTTTCTTCAATCTTTGTGGGTGATACTGCAAAGCAACTTATAAAGTTGGCTCCGAAATGTCAATTGATTGTGATAAAAAAATTTTAAGATATGTGTCTTTAAGGCATACATTGGGTGTGCTAAGTGGCTTGTGGAAAAAATGCCTTTTGCCAACCATTTTTTAAAGGCAGTATTTTCACTGGATCCATGCAATAGAAAGACTTCTGTTGCATTAGAATTGATGAAAGAACTGCCACTCTATGCTTCAAATGTTGTTCAAGATTCAGAAAAAGAAGCATATGATTTGGAAATACATAATTTTCAAAATGATCATTTTAGTGATATTGTAGAAGAATCTGTTGATTTATGGTGGAGAGATGTGGAGAATACCTCAAAATATCCTCTACTTTCAAGAATGACATTTGCTTTGCTAGCCTGCTTCCATGAACCCTAAGTGGAAAGTAGCTTTAGCATAATGAATAATGTGATTACACCTGGAAGCAATAGATTAAATGTTTCAACATTTAATGCTATGCAGTGCATTAAGTATGAGCTGCGCTCACAAAAAAAAAAATCGGCAGTTTGTATGTTTTCCAAACATGACTTTCTCAAAGAAAAGTTGATCCGAAACTGGTGAGAAATGCAAGAAATTCACGGAATGTTTACTTTGTTAAACTTAAACAAAATAAATCATTAAGAGAAGAGAGAATAAAAGAATTAAATGCCAGTAAAGAAAAAGCTCTGACAAAAAAAGCTGCAAAAAAGATGTCTGCAGATGCAACTAAAAGGCAAAGGATAAATCATAAGAATAAACTAACACATTTTAAAGAGACTGCATGAACCAAATTTTAATGGTGGCGAAAATGTAAATGAATCCAATAAAAGAAAAGTTGAGGATAAAAGTAAAAGTGAAGCTGTCAAAAACTTTCATTCTGAACTTAATTCTAAAAGAAATGTTAAAATTAAAAAAATAATATCCTAACTATCGAAGAGATGTTTCTGCGTGCAAATATTAAAAATGAAAATGTTTTATTTTTATAGAATTTCTGCATTTGAGTGTAAAAATACAGCATTGTAATAAAATTAATAATATTGTTAGTATTTTTCAAAATTTTTAATTTGTGTGAAGAATGCAGTAATTTAACTTTTTAGTAACTTAAACATTTTAAATTCTGTCCTAGTGTTGGACATTTTTAATTGTAAAAATATATGATTTGGATTGGATTTCTGTTTCTAATATTCATGCACAGCTTTATTGGGTAAAAATATTAATTAAAAATCAAATTTAAATTATATATATATTTGTATGTGTGAGTAAGCCTCATTTTTATGCAGTCGGCTTATTTTTTAAAAAGCGTTTAATTTTATAACATTGATTTTAATTATAACCAAATTTTCATTTTATTATATATTATATTAATTCATGAAATTCATTCATAAATGTTATGAAAAATGGAAATTTTACTTCACAAATTCTTTTACTTGTGTGCGATTCCCACACTTTAACTTTTTTAAATTCACGCACAATTTCCTCATTTTTGCTTTTTTTAATTCGTGCGCGATTTCCTCTTTTTTGTGAGTGGCATCCCTGTTGTAAAAATGAAATTGAATGTGCATAAGTGTAGTAATTAATTTTTATTTCCAAGTAATTCACAAGGCATAACAGTTTTAGAATTATTACTACACATTTACAAAACATTGCAAGTGCTAATCTGTTATCGCTGCCTTAAAAGGTTTGTATAGGATTTTGGAACAAAAGTGTCAGAAATCGTGACTAATCCATCTTAGTTTTCTTCCTGCCCTTTTATTGAACGACAGATAATGGTGTTGATATCTAACATTTCAAAGTAACATGTCCTGTTGAATGATAGACCCTTTTTGGAAATATGAGAATGTGATTTTATTTTGATTGCTTAAAGGTCCTTTAAATCCAGGCCCATCTTATCCAATGGGCTAATTGGGCTGTAGTCCATGGGCACCATTGATCAAAGGTGCTTAAAAATTTACTCTATGGATTTTTATTTTGAACCAAAAAATTATTTAATTATAATATTTTATAAACATATATATCAATCAAAAAATATTCATTCAGAGACAATCAGTGAGAAAATCCTAAACTATGTGTGCAATAGAAGTTACCTACATTATCAATGATAAAGTAGATAGCTGCATGCTGATACCTAATACTGTAGTTTACTCCTCAATTATTT
>BGPR01000606.1:238013-249111 GCA_013235015.1 Araneus ventricosus | reverse complement strand
TAGCTGCATGCTGATACCTAATACTGTAGTTTACTCCTCAATTATTTTATTGAATAAGCTTTATTGTTGGGCTGTAGGCACTCAAATTCTAGTTTCCATTCTGATGGGATGCCAAATTTCTCTACCCCCAAAACACTCAAATTTGTTAAGACAACCCTGTCTAAATCCCTGCTGATTTGAAACTTATTATAACTCTCAGCTTTTCTAGGTGTGACTATTTTGTTGCATGTGTTTCTTGCTATAACCTCATTAAATTGCTTCAATTTTTTCAACAAAGAAGTTGCTCTGTTTTGAAGCACACTGTGTGGAGTCGTTCAGTTTTGACTAAAGACCTGCTATATGATATAAAACTTTGTTTAATAAATATCTTATTGCTTATTGAAAATCCAAAATTTAATTTGTTGCTGGACTGTGCTTTAATTGTAGAATCTATTTATGTGCGATTGAAGAACATTTATTAATTTTTATTTTTATACCAATAAATAATACATGCAGAACATGTTGGATAAACTCACTGAAAGAGAAGTTCAATATTTACTTAATAATATAATAGGAATGACCATCAACTTTTTATGGTCATTCCTCCATAAGCATAAATAATTTAACTTAAAGGTTTTAACCCTGCAAGCAGTCATGGTATTCTCTAACTAAAACATGAAAAGAACAAAATCCCACCTTAGTATTAATTTTGTGGCATAGTGGTACATTGAATCATCTGAAATGAGAGGATATTCTTTTTTTTTTTTTTAAATCTAGAACTCCACTGTGAAGTACTGGATGAATTTGTCTTTGGCATAAAGCATTAAAAGTTCCTAATGTGAATAGATCACAAATAAGGGTTGAACTATTGCATTTAGCTTAAAATTGAATCATCATATACATCTATTTCATCTTTCAAAGAAAGATTATAAAATGTTTTTAAAAAATTAAAATTTTTGAATTTCCATCCACAAAAGTCTGATTAATCAATTACCAGAGGCTGCAATAGGATGGCAGCAGAACAAGTTGAAGACTCAATTTTACTAAGACTTGTACCTGGGTCTTGTGCACGTTAACCCTTACCTGGGAAGGTGAAAATTTTGGAGACAACTGGGGAGGTGCAGTCTACAAGACCACATTCTTTAAAAATCGAACTAAAATTTTTTAATAATTATCAGTATGAAATTCTGCCTATATATTTCGTAGATATTTCTTTTAATATAAAAAGTATTTTTTTTAAATTTTAGAAAATGTATTAGCAGCAGAAAAATAAATTATTTTGATGCATACATTTTTCACAGAATACAAAGTATAAATAATATGAATCTTTAAAAAAAAAACAATTTTTTTTTTCAAATGGTATTTATTTTCGGTTATATAAAAAACTAGCATTGGGTAAAACTGACTTGTTTTTGCATGGAATTATTTCAGTTGAAATTCTTGCGCGCATTCATAACAAAATTTTCTAGTGCATTCTAAACATACAGGTTTTTCACAATATATGTTTAAATATACATTTTTCTATTTCTTCTTTCATGGACAAAAATTATATATTTTCCTCACCTCCAACTTGGTGTTCTTCCAGGATTATGAATCGTTTCTTGACCTCCATATCTTCCTACAATTAGCTTCACTGTCGTTCGAAAATCTTGATTTATTCTTAAAATTTTGATTCTTCTTATTTTGGGGATAACTAATTCTCTTTCGAGAGCTCTTAAAAGTTGCATTCTATTCATAATGTGGTGTACAAAATAATTTTTTAACAAAATGTATGAATTTACAGTACTCGTATCCAATAGAAAATAGCTGTAGACCCATTCTGGAAGTCGAATGATATGAGCAGGAGTTGTAACAGTTCATTTTTTTTCAACAAATGAACACTTAAACCAATATTTTTATGAATAATAATTCTTATATGAAGAAGTTGAGTTTTTTTCTTGATTTTCTACGTTTTCAAATTCGGATAAATCGGAATTAGTATAATGGGAATTTTCATCAAAAACTCCTCTGTAAATCACTGAAATCATTTCCTACATCATTTTAAAGTTCTGCGTCATTACAAAAAACAGAAGGTTGGATGATATTCCGAGAACTAAGTTTCAATGCTTTCACAATATTGGATCACTAATAGGGAGGTGTGGTCTGTTAAACCGTGTGGAAATAAATAGCTGGAATATTTTTTAAAAAGCAGGCGCCGAAACTTCAAGAAAATATACACGTGTAGTGAAGATAACAAAATGAGAAGCTATGGGGTGAATCAATTCAATGAAAATAAAAATAGGAGGGGTGATGGGTAAACCATCCTTAGTGGTCTCTCAGACTGCACCTCCCAGTTGAGGGTTAAATCTGCAGAATTCCAATGTCATCCTTCCTCTGTTGTTGTGCAGAAGTTTGGAAATGGGGTATCTTCTTTTTTCATCTGCACAGTTGAAAATTATGAGGTCCATCCCAAAATAGTCCTCATGTTATAAAATGGGCTGCTAAACTAAGCAATTACCAACATAAAATCTCTGAAAAAAGGAGAAAAAAATGGTTCGTAAGAATATTAAATCATTTTCTTTTCTCACATTAGCTCCAGGATTGTTATTAATACCTTAAATAAGAATCATACTAACAAAAACCATGTGAATCTAAATCTGGTCATGTTTGACAAAAGTAGGAACTGAAATTATATCAGATGGCTTTCTGCCCTTCATTTAAAGTATCATTCTTTTTAATTCCTGCATAATCTTGAGTCCTGATTAAAAACTAATAAATTACATTTTTGTAGTTCAGACATTAGGTATGATTGTGCTACAGTGATGTCTTTCTTTCATTATAGACCCAAGACAATCTTGCACACCCAACAATGTAAAAGTATTGTACAATAGGGATACATTTTGGATCTTATAAAAACACTATATGATCAAAAGTATCTGGACACTCGGGTCTACACATTTTTTTTTAATTCCCCCAGAAAGGTTCGACAAAATGTCCTCGCATTTCGATCATATAAAGAATAGGCTTAAACGCATTTTACATTGAAGATTCCTTCACAAGGGCATTTAGGGGACTGACCAGAAATTATGAAGTACAAAATCATTTGGGTTCACCCCATTTCACAGAAAACTAATGATTTGCAATTTTCATCAAATGGTTTGTTTGCTGTGAGCAATACTTACATGCATTTTAAATACATATTTTTCTTTTTTGGAAAAATATCTTAATTTTTCTGCTTTTTTCTTATAATTAACATGCAGAATTTTCAACCACATTATACAAAACTTTTAGAATACGTGACAATATGCTAGCAATGCTCATATTAAAATTCAGATAATATTTTGCAATGAAATTCAAACCGTTTTCATTGTTTAAGCTAATATTTAGTTGCTTGTTTCCATTATTGAAAGCTAAGGAATTAACGTACATTTTTATTTCATCAATTTTACTCTGAAATCTGTAAACAAAGTCTTTTAAGATAGTTTCGGTAAGACACCACGCGTGGAAAAAATCTAGGAAGCGAGGCGCTTTTCCATTGTTTTCTTGCTTCAGTCGACATCTACACTATCCCATTGCTCTCAATGTATCTCATGCCGCATTTGCGATTCCGGAGGGTAGTTGCCAATGTCTTTTACGACAAAAATCGTAAGTGTATACCGGGCCTTAAGGTCTTGCACCCTTTCTGGTAGGCGTGTCGTCGTGCGATAGGTTCAGGTCATAATATGATTTTTAGACCCCATCATCATCAGCGGCTTAGCTTGTGTTAACGACGTCCAGGACATGGTATTGTTTTCGCCCCCTCATCGTATTTGACTTTAAAAAGTGACATAAACGTACTTACGTTTTGTCACTGTGGCCAGTGGAATATCAAGGGTAAGTGACCCCAGGGAATTATATGATTTCTTTTACCCCAGTCGTTATCAGTGGCTTAATAAGCGTAAATGGCGCCCGTGGTATGAAATTATTTTTATGCCCCTTCATCATATTTGACTTTCAAAAATGGCATAAACACAGTAATGTTTTGTCCCCACGCTGCCCCTAAAACTGGCACCCGGGGTATCTACACCCCCCTTCTCCCCCGGTCGCTATGCCATTGTGAAATTGGTGCCGACAGGGTGTAATTAGATGTTGCATGACACTACTTGACTCCATCAGGGACGTTCATGTAGACAATGAACAAAGCAAAAAATTACTTACTAATTAAGGGAGTCATGAATATCAAATTATTCATAAGAGCTTCACTTGAAATAATATTCCCAGCGAACAAGCTGGTCGTGAAAAGCAGCTAGTTACTACAATAAATAGTATCACAACAATGCCATTACAATAAATATTATTGACGCATATGCAAGATAAGCAAAACATAAAGTGTCAGGATGCCTTTAATCATACAGTCTACTTAATTTTTATGCAAATAATGTGATTAACGTAATAATATTAATTAATGCCTAATTTATTGCAATTTAAATTCTGTACTTAATTTAAAGGTGTGTATGGTATTCAGCATATTCAATGTTTATACATTTCAATATAACTATTCTACTCCGTTTCGGATCTAGACCGGTTCTCTCCGCCTTAGACGACTGGTGAGACCGGGTTCCCCCACTCCAGCCATATCGATACCGTGCTTAGAGCGGACGCCTGACCGACATAGAGAAACGGAGAACAGAACTCCGAACCTCACGCCGTTCCACGGCCTCGCCCTTCTAGCAGCTGGATTACATGACCACGCCACTGGTCTCGGCCAATATAACTATTCGAAGATTCAGGTCAAAATTCAATTTGAGGGAAAACCCTCATCATTTAGCTTCTCTTACGCCGGTCACTCACCAGCACTCCACTCCACACCATTCCACTTTTTAGATCATCCATTTAGACAAGCAGTTCATTTATGACAGCTCCACGCAAATCCATCCATTATCGGTCTCTCCAATCCCCTACTGCTTCTACTCCTTCCCTCACCTTCAAAACGAGAACACCCGCAGGCTCCGATTTCCATGGTGAACGTCTCGAGTGCAGTGTTTTGTGATTTTCGTATTCGATAGAGAGCCTCTCCCCCCTCCCACGTATTTACACCGGTCACATTTCCGCTTTATGGCCCAGTAGTCCAAATGGGGCAGCCGCATATCCAGATTCGTTGAAAATCCAAACTTTCAAGCACACCGCTTCAATTCTCATTGGTGTTTTTTTTTTACACTGACGACCGGTTTTGGCGTGGAGCGGTCGAATTTCCAGCTTCGTTCCTCTCAAATGGCATGGTGTAGAAGTCACCTCCACACCGTTCCATTTTTCAGCCCATCGATTTAGGTCGGTCATTCACGGGTTGCACCATGCAAACCCATCAACTACGGGCACTCCAATCCGCTATTGCCCCCCCCCCCCGTCTGCTCCAATTTCCTCTACAGCTAGAAAGTCTCCCCGTATCTATACCCAGATAGCATGTACACTTGCAGCAAGTTTGATTTTTCTTGATATCAGCTTGTCATGACAAACTTGATGTGGCAATTTTGTAGCAAACTTCCTGCAAAGTAACAAAGCATAATCGACCAACCCACTTGCAGAACAAATTTTCTGTGAAGTTGTTATGACAAACTTCACACCACGATTGCAAAACAAGTTTGCTGCAAAGATGATACAGCACACTTATCTTTGTCTCTGTTTTAAAAAACATCCGATTTTTAATAGCATCTCCTAGACCGTCCTTCTTATTATTAATTCAATAAATCAACGATAATTTGTTAAAAAAAAAACCTAATTTGAATTAAAAAAATTTTGAAAAATTCTCCATCTTTTTACTAAATATAGAACTCGCACTTTAAAGAAAACTATATATCGCCTTTTTCTTAATGTTGAAATTTTAACGTTCATAAACAAAATTAAACCTAAAAAACAGTAAACGTTTGTTGAAAAATAATAACTTATTACATTTTGTCCCATTTTAAAAGTAATTATCTTTAAACCCTAATTTCATAATTTATTCTACTAGCAAAACGTAGTTATTAGCGAAAATCGCTCTCTCTTTGACTTCAAATCACATTCTCAACTCAAAATTTTTAAAAATTAATGAAATCAAGAAAACAGTTTAAAATAAATCGTATAGACGCATGATCATATCTATCTTCTACTCGCAGAGTCTAGCTGGCTGAGTGGTTAGGACGACAGGTTTAAGATGTCGAGAATTCGAATCCGATGTTTGCGGGTGGGTACATGTCAGATTACTTCATTTATGGCCAGACCCAAATGGGGCGCTTGGATATCCAGAGAGCTTGAAAATCCAAACTTTCGACCATACCGCTCAAATTCTCATCGGATTTTCGCATTGTCGACCGGTTTTCGTGAGGAGCGAAGCGCCTCGCACCACATCTTTCGAATTTTCAGCCCGTCCATTTAGATGGGTCATTCATGGAGGCATCATGTTCCCTAGGGCTACTGAACCTGATTCTCCCCCTTCTTTCAAAACGGGACCCCTCGCCCCGCTCTCCCGAGAGAGCTTCATTATGGCCCCCTTCTCCAGGATCGTATTTCAGTTTTATGATCGAATGCGCCAAATGGGAAACGGACGACATGGATTTCCAAATTTTTCGACCACAACAATCAGATTCTCATCGGATATTCGCATTGACGACAGGTTTTAGTGCGAGCCCAGATAGCAATTTTAGTTTGCAGCAAGCTTGCCACAAATTTGTCATGACAAGAGTGCAAGTTTGCCACAAATTTGTCATGACAAGTGTGCAAGCTTGCAGTAAGCTTGCAGCAAGTTAACGAAAGCTCCGAAGTCACCATGAAACGAACTTGCAGCAAGTTTGCCGTGTCAAACTCATTGCAAATTATAGCAAAAACAGAACACGAACACAACCCAGGATAGAACTCGCGACCTCCCGGTTCCGAAGCGGGGACGCTAACCGTTGAGCCAGCTGAACTCTGAGAGGAGAGGATAGATTCTGGGCTTTTTCCGCACTTAACAACGGGAAAAGTGACGTCTCACAGTACCAGAATAGACTCTGGACATTTACGAGACCTCCGCCACCAGTTGCAGCACCTCGCACCTAAACCTGTCGTCAATGCTGAATATCCATGAGAATCTGATTGTTGTGGTCGAAAAATTTGGAAATCCACGTCCGTTTCCCATTTGGCGCATTCGATCATAAAACTGAAATACGATCCTGAGAAGGGGGGGCCATAATGAAGCTCTCTCGGAGAGCAGAGGGGTCCCGTTTTGAAAGAAGGGGAGAATCAGGTTCAGTAGCCCTGGGAACATGATGCCTCATGAATGACTCCATCTAAATGGCGGCTGAAAATTCGAAAGATGTGTGCGAGGCGCTTGTCCTCACCGAAAACCGTCGACACGATGAAAATCCTGAGCGGTATGTCGAAAGTTTGATTTCAAGCTCTCTGATATCCAAGCGCCCCATTTTGGTCTGGCCATAAATGAAGTAATCTGACATGTACCCAAACATCGATTCGAATTCTCGACATCTTAAACCTGTCGTCCTAATCCTCAGCCAGCTAGACTCTCAGGTAGAAGATAGATATGATCATGCGTCTATACGATTTATTTTAAACTGTTTTCTTGATTTCATTAATTTTTTAAAATTGGTTGAGAATGTATTTGAAGTCAAAGAGAGCGATTTTCCTTCAATAACTACGTTTGCTAGTAGAATAAATTATGAAATTACGGTTTAAAAATAATTACTTTTAAAATGGGACAAAATGCAATTATTATTTTTCAACAAACGTTGTTAGTTTTTAGGTTTAATTTTGTTTTATGAACGTTAAAATAACATTAAGAAAAAGGCGATATATAGTTTTCTTTTAAAGTGCGAGTTCTATATTAAAAAGATGGAGAATTTTTCAAAATTTTTTTATAAAAGTTAGTTTTTTTTTACAAATTATCATTGATTTATTGAATTAATAATAAGAAGGACGGTCTAGGAGATGCTATTAAAATCGGATGTTTTTTAAAACAGAGACAAAGATAAGTGTTGTATCATCTTTGCAGCAAACTTGTTTTGCAATCGTGTGTGAAGTTTGTCATAACAACTTCACAGAAAATTTTTCTGCAAGTGGGTTGGTACGATTATGCTTTGTTACTTTGCAGGAAGTTTGCTACAAATTGCCACATTTGTCATGACAGCTTATCAAGAAAATCAAACTTGCTGCAAGTGTACATGCATATCTGGGTATAGATACGGGGAGACTTTCTAGCTGTAGAGGAAATTGGAGCAGACGGGGGAGGGGAGTCAATATGCGGATTGGTGCCGTAGTTGATGGGTGGGGTAGTGCAACCGTGATGACCTAAATGGATGGGCTGAAAAATGGAACGGTGTGGAGGTGACTTCTACACCATGCCAGAGAGCAGCTGGAAATTCGACCGCTCCACCCAAACCGGTCGTCAGTGTAAAAAAAAAAAACCCAATGAGAATTGAAGCGGTGCTTGAGTTTGGATTTTCAACGAATCTGGATATGACGTGCCCCATTTGGACTACCGGGCCATAAAGGAAATGTGACCGGTGTAAATACGTGGGAGGGGGGAGGCTTCATCGATACGAAAATCACAAAAAAACTGAGAGACGTTCACCATTGAAATCGGAGCCTGCGGGTGTTCTCGTTTGAAGGTGAGGGAAGGAGTAGAAGCAGTAGGGATCTGGAGAGACCGATAATGGATGGATTTGCGTGGAGCTGTCATAAATGAACTGCTTGTCTAAATGGATGATCTAAAGTGGAAATGGTGAGAGTGGAGGCTGGTGAGTGACCGGCGTAAGAGAAGCTAAATGATGAGGGTTTTCCCACAGAAGTGAATTTGACCTGAAGTCTTCGAATAGTTATATTGGCCGAGACCAGTGGCGTGGTCATAGAATCCAGCTTGAAGGGCGAGGCCGTGGAACGGCGAGGTTCGGAGGTTCTGTTCTCCTTTCTCTATGTCAGTCAGGCGTCCGCCTAACACAGTATCAAATATGGCTGGACCGGAACCCGGTCTCACCAGTCGTCTTAAGGCGGAGAGAACGTCTAGTCAGATCCGCTGAAACGGGTAGAATAGTTATATTGAAACATTGATATACTGAATACCATACACACCTTTAAGTAAGTACAGAATTTAAGTGCAATAAATTAGGCATTAATTAATATTATTACGTTAATCACACACATTATTTGCATAAAAATTAAGTAGACTGTATGATTAAGGCATCTGACACTTTTATGTTTTGCTTATCTTGCATATGTCAATAATATTTATTGTAATGGCATTGTTGTGATACTATTTATTGTGTAGTAACTAGCTTACTTTCACCGACCAGCTTGTCCGCTGGGAATATTATTTCAAGTGAAGCTCTTGCATAATTTGATATTCATGACGCTCTAATAAGTGAATTTTTTTGCTTTGTTCATTGTCTATGAACGTCCCTGATGGAGTCAAGTAGTGTCATGCAGCATCTAATTACACTGTCGGCGCCAATTTCACAATGGCATAGCGACCGGGGAGGGGGGAGTGTAGATACCCCGGGTGCAAGAGTAGGGGAGTGGGGACAAAACATTACTGTGTTTTGCCATTTTTGAGTCAGTCAATGATGATAAGATAAAAATAATTTCATACCACGCCATTTATTGCTATCTCACTGATAGTGACTGGGGTAAAAGAAATCATATAATTCTTAGCCACTTACCTTGCTATTTCACTGGTACAGTGACAAAACGTAAGTACGTTTATGTCATTTTATTAAAGTCAAATACGATGAGGGGCGAAAACAATACCATGTCCTGACGTCGTTATAACAAGCTAAGCGCTGATGATGATGGGGTCTAAAAAATCATACTTAGACCTATCCTACGACGACGCCTACCAGAAAGGGTGCAAGACCTTAAGGCCCGGATACACTTACGATTTTTGTCGTAAAGACATTGGCGACTACCCTCGGAATCGCAAATGCGGCATGAGATACATTGAGAACAATGGGTAGTGTGAGATGTGGAAGCTTTGGAAAGCAAGAAAACAACAATGGAAAACGCCTCGCTTCCTAGATTTTTCCACGCGTGGTGTCAATTAGAACCTCTAATAAAGACTTTGTTTACAGATTTCAGAGTAAAATTGATGAAAATTAAAATGTATCGTTAATTCTTAGCTTTCTTTCAATAATGAAAACAAAACTAAATATTAGTTAAACAATGAAAACGATTTGAATTTCATTGCAAAATATGATCTAAATTTTAATAATGAGCATTGCTAGCATATTGTCACGTATTCTAAAAGTTTGTATAATGTAGTTCAGAAAATTCTGCATGTTAATTATAAGAAAAAAGCAGAAAAATTAAGATATTTTTCAAAAAAAGAAAAATAAGTTTAAAATGCATGGAAGTTGCTACAGCAAACAAACCATTTGATGAAAATTGTGAAATCATTAGTTTTCAGAAATGGGGTGAACCCAAATGATTTTGTACTTCATAATTTCTGGTCAGTCCCTAAATGCCTTACTGAAGGAATCTTCAATGTAAAATGCGTTTAAGCCTATTCTTTATATGATCGAAATGCGATACATTTTTTTGTCGAACCTTCTGGGGAATTAAAAAAAATGTGTAGACCCGAGTCCAGATACTTTTGATCATAGTGTTTTTATAAGATCCAAAATGTATCCCTATTGTACAATACTTTTTACATTTGGTTGTGCAAGATTGTCTTGGGTCTATAATGAAAGAAAGAATCACTGTAGCACAATCATCCTAATGTCTGAACTACAAAAAATGTAATTTATTAGTTTTTAATCAGGACTCAAAGATTATGCAGGAATTAAAAGAATGATACTTTAAAATGAAGGGCAGAAAGCCATCTGATATAATTTCAGTTCCTACTTTTGTCAAATATGACCAGATTTAGATTCACATATTTTTTGTTAGTATGATTCTTATTTAAGGTATTAATAACAATCCTGGAGCTAATTGTGGAAAGAAAGATTTAATATTCTTACGAACCATTTTTTTCTCCTTTTTTTCAGAGGTCAATTTGTAATTGCTTAGTTTAGCAGCCCATTTTATAACATAGAAGGATATTTTGGGATGGACCTTAATTTCAACTGTGCAATGAAAAAAAGAAGATACCATTCCAAACTCTCACTTTAACAACAGAGGAAGGACCACATTGAACGAAGGA
>BGPR01000606.1:91880-237988 GCA_013235015.1 Araneus ventricosus | reverse complement strand
AAAAGTGACGTCTCCCAACCCAACCGGGGGTACCAGAATAGACCCGTTAGACATTAACTGAAATTCAGCTCGTTGGTTGAGACCTAAAACTGTATTTCTGAAAGGGAGAAATTTCAGAGAAGCTGATTTTGTTGATAAACCTTTAAATAGTAAGATAGCAAGCAGAAATGCTAACAAATTATTTCTTTATAAAGAAGGATTCTTTAATTTTGTAAAACAGCCTAGTGAATACAAACTTCATGTCGTTTCACAAACTCACAAAACGTAAAGCAGTGCTATGCAGAACCAGAACAAATACTACAAGCAGTAAATTAATTTTTGATAGTGGAAAATCCTCTTTCTAATTAAAAAATTTAGAAAAAGGTATGGATGAGTTTTCCGGTTTGTTTACATACATTAAAACCTTCACTTTATCTGCTTGTATGTTGGACTTCTGCTTTGAAGATTCCATTGACTTAGCATTACACCGGAATTACGCAGTACAGGTATTTAAACGTAAAAAAACAAAGCAGAAAACTCGTCTATAAACTTTTACTTTCGTGTTCGTCTGCGGTGTGGTGCTGCTGGTTCGTCGCTATTCTTACGAGTCAGTTACCTCTACCCGTGCCTCTACCTAACTGCCAAACCGGAACGTTTCTTTTTGGCATTGTTCGTCCATCGTGCGGTGTCATCTTAAACTTTTGAAACTCCTTTTTCATAAATTAATTATTTTTGTAATTTATACAATTCTTCAAAATGAGGGAAATCGTCCATGTTCAAGCTGGTCAGTGTGGAAACCAAATTGGTGCCAAAGTAAGTCTAATAATCCTAGAATTTCTTTTTCCCTAGGGTGTGGTTTTTGTCTGCCATGCTGAAGTTCGTGAAGATTCGATAATTTAAAAATTAGCATCCATTAATAAAGTTTTAAAGTAAAGTCTACTATTGAAACCTTTCGTAACGTAAGTTATAAACTATTGCCCATTAATAATTTCATTATTAAAATCTTTGTTGTAGGTAGCCTATGCGTAGGTTGTAGGGTGTTATCTTTCCATCTGAATGTTTCAATTTAGTTTCAGTATATACTAAAAAGGAAATGCAACAAACTTCAAAATTTAATTATTTTCTAGAGCTGAAATATTCGTGTTTAATACTTTTTATTGCAAGAATGTAATATTTTGGCGACTTAGTCTTTTCTTTTAAATTCTGAACAGGTGAAGCATCCTATTTCTAAACGATTAAAAAGTAATTTTGAGTCTAAAATGCTGAACTTTTGAAATGAATTTATTACTTTCTTGTTTATTATTTTTTAATTTGCTTGGAATATAGAAATAAACACTTTTGTTATCAGTAAATCGATGATTAAAGTTAATTGCACTGTATTTATCAATTTTTTTTTTAATGCGAGTTTGAATACTTTTTCTAGGGATTCCGTAAGTATAATAATGTGGGAGAGTTGGAATGTTCTAGAATGTTTCGTTTGTAAACATGAATAATGCTAATGGATAATTTAGCAATTTGTCACCCAAAATACATTATTCGAATTCACTTTTAGTGTAACTTGCAATAATACATTAAAAAGCTAATTTTGTTTCAAAGAAAGAGTTCAAAGACTTCTTTTTGATGAAATGAATCTTGTTCTTACGTTGTGATGTTGGCAATTTTTTTTCCTTTGTCTTGTGTGTCTGTTACGTTGTAGTTCAAGAATCTTCCTTTCTGTTTAACCCTGGTATGGTAACATTGAGTCAGATCGAGTCCTTTTCCATTCAAAATGCAAAGTAACGTTACTTTTCCGGGGTTAAAAATATCCTGACCTTATGGAGATCTTGTAGTAGGAAGCAGGACATCCTACTTCCTAAGTCAAATTAGGTTTCTTTGATTTTTGGTTAGTTAATGTTCTAGGGGGTTTTTAACTTATAAAGAAAAATATTGTGGGGAAAGAAAGATTCTTTTAACAACTTAAATTTTGTGTGGTTCTGTTTTATCATTAAAGCTTTGGTACATTTTGGATTGACTTTATTTTACCATTTTGGTTTATGTGGAGTTTACGGTACCCACTTCCTTAGTTCCTATTAGGATCGCCAACTTTTTGCCGCCAAGAACGGCGATAAGAGAACATTGCTTTGGATGCGTCTAGATGTTTTTAACGAGTGACAAGCGCGCATGCGCACAAATTGATCTTTTCATCGGTGTTTTGCTTATCAGGCCATATTGCCGCACGTTTCGATTGGACTGTTTTGCTCAACACTTCGATGTGATTGGTCGATAAATTCGAATTTGAATAAAACATCGGTTAGAATTCTTCGGATTGAATATCGTTTCAGTACCGTGTATGTTATTCTGTGTTTCGTTTCTCAATGAATAAGCGAAGCTACGAATATTCCGCTATGCTGGAAACGAAGCCGATGTTATTTTTTTTAAGTTAAGAAATTTGTCCAGTGCACGCTTAAAATGCCGCAGGCATTGCGTGCTCAAACTCGTTTTCAGGTGACGCATGCGCAAGAACAATAAAAATCGCACTCCACATCCAAAACGGTATTTGGCGACGGCAAATGATATTGCGCCAAGAAAAATTGGCAAGAAACGGGTGTGTACCGTCAACTCCACATTACCTCTTTTAAGCTTAATTTATTAAAGTATGACTTTTAGTGTATAAATATTTGAAGTTGAAGCAAACCAGGTCCATGAGATTCATTTCTGAGAAAACATCTCAAAAGTTTATAAGCTTCATTTGCAAGAACACTGGAGCAACTAGTTCTTGCTGCCTGGCGAATATAAATTGAATTGTGAACTTGAATCATTATTACTCAAAAAATATAGCATTTCTACACAACATGGCAATGTTAGTGTAAAATGGAGGAAACATGGACTTAGTTTCGAATCCTGGATTCGGGGGAGGGGGGGGGCTGAGGTCACAAAAATTTTGTATCGTCACGACAAATTTCATGGCTTATGTAAACCAAAACACTTTGCGGACTTTCCTCACCTGACAATAAGAATTCCAAAGAACACTACAATACTTTCGATAATTTAATAAAAAATTACAATTAATTACTAGCCAAAAAAAAAAATTTCGATCTCGTCAACGTTACTTACAAGTGGAATGACTGGGAAAATTTTTATGCCAGAAATCAATGTTGTCCCGTTTTTATTTTTAAAAAAAATAGGAATTATGAACTAACAGTTGTAGTGATTTTAAATAAAATCGATAATTCTGGTTTAGCTCGGGAGGGGGGGGGTGTGAAGCCCCCCTGGATCCACCACTGATTCTAGTTACTATTTAAGAAGTCAGTATTAAGACTGAACTATTTGGATTTAACATTTGAGCTGTTATCAAAATTCAGTAGTTATTTTCTTTTTTATTTTACTAAATTTTTTAAATTTGTTTTCAAGTTTTGGGAAGTTATATCTGATGAGCATGGTATTGACCCAACTGGAGCCTATCATGGTGATTCTGATTTGCAATTAGAAAGAATAAATGTTTATTACAATGAAGCATCAGGTACGTAAAAAAATTCATTACTTTAAAACAAATTGTTTTTATATTTTTATACAAAGTTAATCTGGTGATAATGAGATTTTTTAATAGTTTATCTTCTCCTAGGTAGCTGTCTTTTAATAAATCTGAAGGTGTGTTTTTTATTTAAGCCGATTGTGTTTTTTATGTTTAGGTGGTAAATATGTACCACGTGCCATTCTTCTTGATCTGGAACCTGGTACCATGGATTCTGTCAGATCTGGCCCTTTTGGTCAGCTATTTCGTCCCGACAACTACATTTTTGGTAAGTTCATAATTGAATGAGTCGTGCTTTGCCATAATGTTTTCTTGTACTTGGTCAAATCTTCATTTGTGTATTTCTTTTTATTTTGCATACATTGAGCATTTTCTACTAATTTTGTAAGTACCTCCTTTTAATGATTCTTAATCATTTATGATCTTGATATTGCCTGGAATATATTACCCTTATATTTTTCATAAATTTTTTTTATCCATCGTGCTTATAAATTTACCTTTAGATTTTATGAACAAAATTCTTGCAAATGAGTGTTCATTAATGTTATAAGATATTCACTTCAAAAATTTTCTTTGAAAACATTTTCAAAATTTTATAAAATTTTCCAATATCCATAATTAACTTAAAATATAGGTAAAACTAAAGTTTAGGGTGTGTTTTTGCCTCTCTTCTCTTAGGATAACCTACTCTTTGTTGTCAAGAGGAAGACAGTTTGGCGATGAGAACATTTGTTTTGGGTGCGCAGTGAACTTTTTATTGATATCTTGCGTATCTGATGCTTGCGGCTTCTTAAGTGGGTACTGGGCAAATTTTTTTAACTTACAAAAATCATCAGCGGGAGTGGGAACCCCATAGCTTTGCTTTCTCATTGAAAATGTAAAGCATCAAAATTGTTAATTTTGAGCCGTCAATCTCTTGGAGATGCCACTTGGAATTGTGCCAAGAAAAATGGCGGCCAACAAGACTGCACCCTAAACTATAGTTTTACCAAAATATACAGTGTAACTTTTGTATTATTTATAAGAGCTTTATAAATTTCCATATATTTAAAACCAAGTGTAATTTCTTTCTTGGCCACTTAATCTAAAGCCATTAACCCTTTGACTGCGTATCTCGTTTAACTAGTTATAGAAAACAAAATATTTGCCTTCTACTTGATATGTATAGTTTTAAAAAAAGGACATTTCTTCCCATTTTCTTCTGTATCCTGCAATTTTCTCAGACTAATGTATTTACTTACTACTTTTACAGCGTTGGACCTTATTATACTAATTAAGCTTTGCATATAAATAACAAATCGCTTGGCTCAACAGTATTTGCAAACGTTGCATCTAAATAGTGATTTAAAAATATTAACACAGAAGGTAAACATGGATAGGTCTAAGTACAGTTAGGAAATTGTCATGTATTTTTATTGGCTTATATGATGTTCCATTTGTACTTATTACTGTCTTTGTGTACTTGGTTTAACTAGTAATGGGAAGTAAAATTTTTGTGATCCTTCTGCTTGATATGTATAGTTTTAAAAAAGGAAATTTCTTTATTTATCTGACCAGTTTCTGTTTCACTACTGTTTTTACACCTTGATGTAGCTTTAAAGTTTGCAGTAGGGTTAACTTTGTGACTCTTGTACCATAAATACTGAACCTAAACTGTTTCTATTCTTTGTTCCTATGTAATAGGATTTCATGTAATTTTTGTTAGTGGTGTTCAGGGCCAACAAAATGAATTTGAAGCTGAAAGTTGGTCCTTAATGCCATTTTAAGGACTTTGTACATTACAGTATTAGCATTGGCTAAAAGTAATTTTACTTTCTAGGCCAAAGTGGTGCTGGAAACAACTGGGCCAAAGGTCATTACACTGAAGGAGCTGAGCTGGTAGATACAGTTTTAGATGTTGTTCGAAAGGAATCGGAAAGCTGTGACTGTCTTCAGGGCTTCCAGCTTGCACATTCTCTTGGTGGTGGAACTGGGTCTGGAATGGGTACACTGCTGATTTCTAAAATCAGAGAAGAATACCCTGATAGAATCATGAACACATTCAGTGTGATGCCTTCCCCAAAAGTAAATACTTCTTGAATGTGATTCTTATCTTTTAGGTTTTAGCATATTTGATTATTAAATTGGCTCATTTGATTGATATATTAATGTGATAGGAATCCTGTAATTAAATTAAATATCTACTTGGGTTTTTAATGAGAAGACATACTAAGGTGTTATTAAATAATTATTTTAATATATTCTCCCTTTATTAAATCCAGTCAAAGAATTCTAGGCTGCCTAAAAAATAGTTATCAGGTTCATCTTGTGCTTAATTTTTTAAAAAGAGCATTTAATTCGATGTTTTAGATTTTCACAAAAAATTATTGCAAACTATATGTAGTTATGCTTCAGGTTTCTTTTTTATAATTTAACAGATGCATTTCTATGTATAGGGTTCAGTTTAGGTTGAAATCTACAAGTTGGAACACATGCTTATTAAAATGGCGCCAAAGCGAGATGGATGCTAATGGTAAACAAACATGCATCGGTCACGGTTAATCGTTGAATCTTTTTTCGAACCCATTGAGTTTGTCGTTGCACTATTTCCCGTTTTAAATGTAGAATTTCGACAGAACTACTAGCTTTCCTAGATCATTGAATGTGTAGAATCGATTACTTTTAATTATTCTAACGAAGCAGGAAAAATTGAGCTTCCGATGCCTGCGGCATCAGAAGTGGGGGGGGGGGTCCCGGGCAAATTTTTTTAACTTGAAAAAATATCAGCGGCTTCGCTTTCAGCAAAGCGGGATCTTAGTAGCTTCGCTAGCTTAGTGAATGTATGGAATCGGCTTTTTTTTAATTACTCTAATGAAGCAGCAGAATATCTGCCCTTGGTAGCTTCGCTACCAAGGGCAAATGTTCTTTAAAACAAGTAATAATGAAAAATTAAGACTTACTCAGTTCTAATATTTGTTCTTGGGAGGAAACACTCTTGATATATGAACAATGCGGCACATCAAGGAAACCATCACGTAGGTGAAGACAGCATTCTTAATGATGAATTCTAAAATATGACCTAGCAATTTCAAAAATTCCATGCACATGATTTTTATTATAAGGCAAAGAAAAAAAATCTCAATTATATAATTGGAAAAATATATAATCACTAAATAAACTTAAGTTCTATTTGTCATTTTTTTACTAATTAAAATCATCTTAATTAACATATATTTTATTATTTAATAAATATTTTAGGTTATTTAAAAATCCGCGTAGTATGTAAACTCAAATACGCAAAACACTTGTCATGATGTAAGCGATCTAGCCAATGGAACTAATCCGCTTGATTCCTCAGGTAATTTTATTGTAAATATTGGTGACGAAATCGCATGTGTTCCAACTTGTAGATACCAACCCTAGTTTATTTTTAAACATATTATAGTGGTACAAAATTGATTATTTTGAGTTTGTTTGGCTTAGCTGTTAAATATTTTTGAATTAAATGAGTGTAAATACATTAAAAGCCCATACCTCCTTTGCAAACATTTTATGTATTACCTTATGTGTATTTAGCCAGGAGTTTTATATCTTAAGAATTTGAATTTAAAAATTTTGGTAGTTATATTACTGAATTTGCTACTGGTATCAAAGCTGAAAATAGATTTTTTTTAAAAAATCTTGTTTTCCTTTTTTATAACTTGGTAGACTGGCCGATAATTCTTGATTTCTGAAAACCTCTTGTAACAGGGCCATCTGGACGAATTTGAGCCCCTTGGGCTAAAATAATTTGGTTTCCCATCAGAATTGTAACTAGGAATTGGAGAACTTGGGCTAATGAAAATACCTACATTATAAATAATCAAGGAGCAAAAAAAAAAAAAATTGCTCGTTCTCTGATCGACGCTTTACAATTTTGTAAATCAGCACTTTTTCAAAGCAGGATTTTGCAAGCCAGCTTCAGTAATGTGGGTAACTTGTATTGCATGCATAATTTTGAATTTTCTTTATATGAATCTTTTTTTTTACATGATGGCCCTGATTTTTCAAAGTTGCATAATTGTGTATGTCTAGTTACAAGCTTTACTTTTAGCTTATTTAAAATTATCTTTACTTTTCACGTGTTTTAAATTTTTTCCCCCTCGAAGTTAAAGTAAGATAAGTTTATTTAATTCTTAGGCACCTTTGGATCTATGGCTCCTCTAGGCATACTGTCCATTGTATAAAATGACCCTGGACAGATCTGTTGTGTATCAAAAGGGGGGGGGGATTATATAGAATTTTTAGAAGCCATTATCTGTGCTTGTTTTTATAGCTCAATATGCATTATAAATCAAGAAATTTATTATCTGTACTGTCCTTAGGTGTCCGACACTGTAGTAGAACCTTACAATGCTACCTTATCAGTCCACCAGTTGGTTGAGAACACTGATGAGACCTTTTGTATTGACAATGAAGCTCTGTATGATATCTGCTTTAGAACCTTGAAACTGAGCACTCCCACTTATGGAGATCTCAACCATCTAGTTTCCGTGACCATGTCTGGAATAACCACCTGCCTTCGATTCCCTGGCCAGTTGAATGCTGATCTCCGAAAACTTGCTGTGAATATGGTTCCTTTCCCACGTCTTCACTTCTTCATGCCAGGTTTTGCTCCCCTTACCTCTAGAGGTAGCCAACAATATAGAGCTCTTTCTGTTCCTGAGCTTACGCAACAAATGTTTGATGCCAAGAACATGATGGCCGCTTGTGATCCTCGTCATGGCAGGTAATTTAGAATTCTTTTTTTTTATATATAAATTAACTCTTATTTTAGAGCAATATTGCAAATGTCTTGAAGTGTAGTTTTTGAACTAAAAATATTGTTACTTTTAGTGTGTGTAGGGGGAATTCTATAATTAAACTGTGTAAAGTTTAAGTAAAAGTGATATGTTCTAAAATGTTTGACTGAAGAATTCAGGTTTCTATGGCATTTGAGGAGTTATCCAGTTTAGTTTTATCTAGTCAAATTTTAATATCCTGTTGACACCCAAATTAATTTAAAGAATAGATTTCAATATATTATGTTTGAAACATCAAGATTAAGATAACTGGAATAAAATTAAATTCTGGTTTTTTAAGAAAAATTCTTAGAAAATCATCTGTTTTTTTAATGTAGTAAAGTATCAAAGAATAAACATTACTTTCTATTTTCTTGCAGTACCTAAAAAATAATTCAAAGGAAGAATAATTTCAAAATGACACTTTAGTTCCAAATCTGACTAACTGGTGGTTTATGCATGTTGGAAATTGTTTAAGAGTTTATGAATACAAGTTGACTTATTAAACAAAGCAGTAAAGAAGCAATCAATGTATTTGTTTAGCCACAAAAGTGAAATGTAACTGTTCTATAAATAGGACACTGGGCATTAACTGGTTAATCATGTTATACCACAAGCCTTCAATATTTTACGTGGAATTGGTTTCCACACAACTATTGCATCTTAAATTCATACCCCCACCCACCCCGTTGCTTTCCAAAAAAAATTCTCGCTATAGAGCAATTTAGTGTATAAATTGTGTGGTTTGAGTTCATAACGAATTTTTCTGTCCCTGAAGGTATTTGACTGTTGCCACCATCTTCCGTGGACGAATGAGCATGAAGGAAGTTGACGAACAGATGTTGAATGTCCAGAATAAGAATAGCAGTTTCTTTGTTGAATGGATTCCTAACAATGTGAAAACTGCTGTCTGTGATATTCCTCCAAGAGGCCTTAAAATGGCTGCTACATTCATTGGTAACACCACTGCCATTCAAGAAATCTTCAAGAGAATTTCTGATCAATTTACTGGTAAGAAATGCATTTAATTTGGTTTATTATGTAGTGTATATTTAGTAGATGCTCCAAATAAGACAATTCCTTTTGTAATATTTATCTTTGAAGTATTAATCTGAAAGGGCCTATTGTATATCACATTCATGTAAATTTTACTTGACCTTATACGTAAAAACCAGAGAAACAAGTTATGGGTTTAAAAATTACCACAGTAAAAAGAATTTTAATTAATATTTTTTTAAGAATTGGCAATTTGCTGTTTTGTTTGTATCCTATGCTGATACAGTAGAACTCTGGGAGTGTGAACTAATTGGGGATGACCTTTGTTCAGATTTTGGGGAATTCAGATTATCCAGGAAATTCTGTAAAATACTCTTGGTATACTAAATGTAGTAGAGTGTTGACTCTGGGTGCTCTTTGAAGGTGTACAAAAAGAACAAGCAGCATTTCGCACAGTAGAGTGGCAAACAAGTTGAGGGTGAAAAGAAGATATCAGAGTTTGTTTCTACTAATTAAGGTGCTGTATTGCTTCTTAAAGACCAATTTGAATACTTCTTTTAAGTTAAGAACAAGAATTAGCTTTGTTTCTGACTCATAATTTTTGCAATGTTTTTCAGTAAAATTTTTTCAGAAATTTAAAAGATGTTCAGATTATCTGGAATTTTGGATTCCCAAGGTTCTACTGTTCTACTCCTAGGAGAAAAACTTCTGAACAGGGTTGTCTGGCGTAGATGAGTTGAAGAAAGGAGGGAAATGGGTATAACATCAACCGCAACATTTGGCAAACTAACGCTCTTTGTTATGCGAGGATTCGTTTTCAACCCAAGTACAAATCGAAATAAGACTTCTGCTGGTTCTATTGGCGTCAAGAGAAATAAAGTCCTTTCCTTCTACCCAAATAGGCAGTGGAATATCCTGTTTCCATAACGACTGCCACCGGAATGTCTAGGGTTTTTCTCGTGGCAGTACTGTACTTTCAAAGCAAATATGAAAAATAATTCATTAGTTCCTGAAGACATTTTTAACTGCAGCTCATAGTATCCCATTGTAAAGGGCCACAACTCATTGCACTCGTGTAGCTATAAATCTAACTAATAAACATGGAATTGACAATACCTTGATCTTGAATATCAACATGTCTTGCAATAGTATTGTCCCAATGTTAATTTGACGAACTATTTTATGTATGGCAAACTTTCTTTTCACTAGTAATATACATATTGCTTTTTCTTTCCCAGCTATGTTCCGTCGCAAAGCTTTCTTGCATTGGTACACAGGAGAAGGTATGGATGAGATGGAATTCACCGAAGCCGAATCCAACATGAATGATCTTGTTTCCGAGTACCAGCAGTACCAGGAAGCAACTGCAGAGGATGAGGGAGATTTTGAAGAGGAAGATGTAGCTAATGAAACTGCCTAAAAATTAAACTATTGAATTGTCTTTCCTGTTTAAAATTCAAGCTTAATTGGAATTCTTCCTTAAACATTCCTATTAACTTGATGTTCTCATACAATCTTGTTACTCAACTTTGTTAATTTTTATACTAATATTTAAGATGAATAAACCTTTTTGTATTTCAAAGCAAGGGAAATGTTATTTGCCTTTTATTTTAAAACTGTTCCTTCTAATTAGAACTCCTGTATGCTTTTAAGAATATGGTTCATTATTAAATTGTGGGAGATATTTTGCTAAGTTGGAATGTGGTCTAGTTATCTTGTACCTGGTATTTTAAGCCTTCTTATGGTTATTTATAATTTAAAATACATTTCTCGTAATGAAGCTAAAATTTCTTCAGGCATCTGTCGAATATGGAGTATCATATCATTATTAAAAAGTAAAATGTCCCGAGAAGATAGGAAAAGCTATTTAGCTATCTAATATGTTTAAAGGAATTGAAGTATTTCTAGACTATTTAAACAATACTGTTGACATACTTATCTCTACTAATAATAAAAGAATGCGTTTGTATATCTCTTTAATTCTCAACAGGATAGACTGTTTGACCTAGAGCTATCAAATTCTCACTAAACGTACTTTAGAGGTGGGAATGTGAACCTTGGAGCAATTTTGACGTTTTATATTGACAAAAAAATGACTTCACACCATCTTATAATTCAAAAATTAATCTTTTCAGTGATACCAATTTAGTTATGGTGCAATTTTTTCTAATTTTCATAAATATTTAAGTATTTTACTACAAAGCTTTTCATTATTATCTAACTCAAAATGTTTTTATTGTTAGTATAAATATTTCATCCTATGCTCTCCCTTCCCCCTCCCCATATTCAGTTAAGTCTGCCAATTTTTAAGTACTGCTGCTCTTTCTCTACTAATAAAGATGAATGTGTATCTGTTAGCAGTCCACAGAACAGACCGTTCAACCTAGAGCTACCAAATTTGGTACAGGTATACTTTGTAGGGTGGAAATGTGTACCTCAGTCATTTTTTATTCACATTTTCATTATTTAAAAATTGGGCAAATTTTGGCCGTTTTTTAAAGTGCAAATTTTCATCTTTCTAATGTTGTTAGTTTAAACTTGATATTATTTTGGCGAATTTTAAAATCTCTTTGAAAGCATTATCTACTGCTTGCAAATTGTTGAAGGTCACAGAATAGACAATGCCCTTCGCGGACAAAGGTTACCCCCCCTTTTCCCCTTCTTCGAGATGATGTGGAAGCACTTCGCCTCCCAGTACTGTGGTGTTTTTAGTGAGATTTGCAGTTCTCTACCTTGATTTTTTTTTTTTTCCCCCTCTAAATTTTAAATGTATATATTTTACAATTTTCGAACATTTTAAACCCATTTTATGCATAAAGCACTTCAAATCCATTTTGAAATGTAGAAAGTGACCTTTTCTGCTATATTAAACTTAATGCTGTGCCACTTTTTTTGCAGAATTTTATCAAGCTTTTATTCCTGTTTCAAATTGTACGTTCTTTGCCAATCCTTCAACAAACTCAATTAGAATACCACAATCGGAGCGAAACAGATAATGAAATATTAAATTATAAATGAATATGGTGTATGATTGATGTTTTAAAAATTGGCTTGAATTATAGTTTATTACATTTTTTATTTCATTTTTTTATTATTATTATTATTAAACCATTTTTCTTAAAATTAAAGTGCTTTTCAAATTGTAGCAACAATTTCAAATAGATATTTGAGAAGTAGCTAATAACTGCATTCGTTTGCTGCTCTTTAAATTTCATTTACGAACTGGAAACTTTGAATTTATGCATCTAAAGATCTGTTTTGTACTATTTCAATTTGGATGCATTTTTATTTCAGTTTCGATTTTGGAACTAATTGTTTCATCTAAAAAAATCAATTAAATATAATTTTTTTCATGACACTTTACTTGAGATATGATGGTCCTTTGTTTGAGTTTTCAATTGTTTTTTTATAGTTTGTTATGTTTAAAAATTTAAAGCAGAAATTACTTCTCATAAATTAATTAAAAAAAATCTTAACTTTAAATACAACAACTCTTCCAAACATCCGACATATGTGAATTTTATTGATATAACTGTATCATTTTAAGTTCTAATATGGGCGAATCGGCTGGTTTCCAAAGGAGGCTTGTTCTGTTGTATAATTGCTCTTTTAATTTGAAAATTTTGCTCTCTTATTGTACCTGAGCAAAAATCCTCCGAGATATCTTAAATTATGAAACGTATTTGGCAGTCCACTCCACACAAAACTTCAATACTGAATTGTTTTAAATATGCCATCCTTATATATGTGAACATATTTTGTTCAAGAACCTGCAAGTTATTGGATTAGTTGATTTCAAATTTTGTGAAATGACAAATTAGGGAGGTGCAAAGTTTCTAAAGTAGTACGAGTTAAATATTTATCAAAATGTAGCATTTAGAAATAAATTGCTGAGGAAGGATTTAAAACTAAGTTATGTATAAAAGGCTTGGTTGAAATTTTGTGCATCTGATAGTCCTGGTGAACTAGCCAGTCACCATATGCAGCTAATCTTCAGTAAGGGAGGCAAGTTGCTTTCCTATAGTAGAACTTTTATAGGAAACCTTTTTTGTAACGTAAGATTATGAGTAGTGGGTATTGCAGTTTTTCATGGGGATAGGGAACTCTTAATTTATTCCAAGGTGCCAAAAGTGTCGTTTATTTCCTTTTTTGGCAAAAAGGATAAATTTGATGGAAAAGATGACTTCACAACCTAGTAAACATCAGTGCCATCTCTTTGGAAAATGTATTTTTAAACTTCTGTGAGGCAGGCCTTATATCACATACAGCTTTTACTGCTTATAATTTTTTTTCTCGTATACAAAGAGAAAGTATTGTAATCATCAAAAAATTCAAACTTGTTTTGACGAACACAATTTTGGAGCTGTGTGTGTCTGTGATCTTGACTCGTCATTTGTGGGTTTCTATCAAATTTTGGACAAAATCCTCCGATGGGAAATCTGTGTGTCCGCTTTCATGTGAACACTATAACTCAAAAACTTGGAATAGCTAGATGGATAAAATTTGGTACATGGTTTTATCATCAGGAATGTAGGTCCTTATAAATTTTGAGCCAAATCTGTCAAAGGGTTGACTGTATAATTGCATACTTCTAAACTAATAAACCCTAAAGCTTTTATAAATAAAAATTGGTATGAGGCCTGCTAACAATAATTGTAGATCTGTTCCCAATTTTCGTTTCATTCGGTCGAAAAGGTGTTCAAATCGCCCATTTGTCTTGTCTCATCGTACAATGATGCAAGGTTGTAATTGTGCGATTCACTTGCGCTAATCCTTTCCGCTTTTACCCACGCCTTGAGTCTCCAAGCTTCCGATTCCCAATCTTTTTTTTCTCCTCTGTGGTTGGGGACACTTGTTCGTTTTGTTGCCTTTTAGCTTTTTTTCTCCACATTGTTAGGAGTAGACGAGAAAGTTTAGGGGAGACCACTCCTGCAGATTGCTTTTATTTTTAATGAAAATTATTCATTGTTCTCATTCAGTTTACTTGGTAGCTATTCCAAATGATTTTTTTTTTGTTGCGTTGTGTGTTGCCTTTAAGCAACATACCAAATTTTGTCTTCTAAAATCTTGAGAATAAGACTGAAGCTCTTATGCCTGTTGTTGCCAATAGGATACATGCTAAAACTTTTATTAAATCAATTTACAACATATAGATGGTAGCCTGAGTGCTGTTAAAAAAAAATTGTTTTCACTTGAGGCTGCATCTTTTTAACTTTTGTTTGTACGCTCGAAAATACCATATTTTATTCTTTACTATTTGAAGGAAATTCCTTATCTGTATTATTTATTAAAATTCATCTGTGTTTGACATTATAGAATTTTATCAAGAATTTTTTTTCTGAAATAAAGCCCAGTGTTGTATGTTGGTAACAAAACTGTTTTTTAGCCATAAACCGTACTTAAAACAAAATAGGATTTTTTAAAGTATTTTCCCCATGTTTTATTCAAGAAATGAGTCAAAAAAACTTTTAAAAAACCAGACTTTTAAAGGTTAATTCGCATTTTTAAAATGCTAAATTGACCTTTGATTAATAGGGATTTTAAGTGGATGAAAATAACTAAGATCTTTTTGACTTATTTACTTATAGTCTGGCGCTGAGTTTTTTTTTTTTTTTTATTTCCTCGTCTTCACACTCCAAACAACTACAATAAAACTAGAAAATGTATTTTTATTTCAAATATTTCTCGCGAGATTCATTATTTTATTGTGAATATCGACTATCCATCATAAAAATACATGACCCGATTTTCAGAAACATGGTTTGCGGCATTCTATTTTAATGGTAAATTGCTTTTAAAAGTTGGCTCTTTTCTGATGTAAATGTGAATTTTACAGCAAGATTTTAAAATTAATACAATGTCATGCTATTTTGTTGTCGGATGTTCGATGCATTCGTGAAAATCGAAGGGCAAAACTTACTTTTACATTATTTTCGAAAGATCCGGATATTGAGAAAATTTGGGTTTGTGAATGATTATTGCAAATACTGAAATACATGTAGGACTATTATTCTCGTGATTTAGAATCTTTATTGTTTGGTTTTCATGCAATGTATAAAAAAGCAAAAAAAAAAGTAGCCCACTTCCACCATCTCTGTGTTGCCGCGTTCCTCAGTGATGTCATCAACGCATCCACTCTCTATGAGGCTAATCTTTCTACTTGGTACACATCCATTTCCATCCGAAAGATGGAATTTCATGCACTACCTTTTCTTTATTAACATTCAATCTTTTTCTAGCTATTTTATATTTACTTGATAAAAATTGAAATCGTAAGCCGTGCCGCTAAAAAAATAGATGATAATTTTGAGTGAACTAAACCGCAATAAATCTGATTTTTGGAAATTGTGGATCTAATGTATGTTCTCGGATTCCGAAACGAGATATTTTCATTTGGTGTGACCTGAAAAAAAAAAACTCCGGAAATGCGTTCATCTTACTCATTGCCTGTTACCCCTTTCTGGAGTAAAATCGTCCGAAAGTTAGTCTTGGGATGTTGAAACGATCAGTATAATATTTCATTTTTCTGGCAAGCGTCTGTCTAAATATTTGTTTAAAAACCACTCGTATTACTTTACTGCCTTGTAAAACCTCATTTATTGTTTAGCAACGTCCCTCTGCGCATGCGCTGGGTGGAGTTATTTTCATCAAAATAGGGGGAAAGTGAAGAATGGAAGGGTGATGTTTACATATTACTGAACCTGATCTAACAAAGAACTCGGGAAATACACTCATTGCTGGACGCACCTTTCCAGTGTAAAATCGTCCAAATGTGGTAGTCTCGGAATCCGTTGCTGAACAGTATTTGCATTTCCGTCAAAAAAAAAAAATTAGTCCGTGTCCGGTTAATTTGTTGTGTTGAAGAATTCTCGTCTTTGTTCCTTGTTCTAAACTTTTTCTTTAATGAAGGAAACTAAGTGGAAGAAACAAAAAATTAAAACCGGTACATTCATTTAAACGAACAGAAGAAATTTATTCGTTTGAAAACTCTTCCCTGAATCCATTCGTTGTACTGATAAATTTCAATTATAAATCTCAAAAAAAAAAAAACTAAAAGCTTGATCATGATGACTAAAAGCTTTTGACTACAAAGAAACACCTTCTCTGTGTGTTTGGCATTCCCTTGCATTGCAGTAATTCATAATATCTCTTGAAACAGACAATTTTTATATCTATCTTTGCAAGTACAAAAACTTTAAAAATCGACTTCCTAAAAGGTAAGCTTTTTAACCTTATTATATTTTGTTCGTAAATAAACAAAAGTAATAATGTAAAATAAAGTAATTGTTCAGTGATATTCATTTCATTCCATATTTATTCAGTTCAGGCTTAGAATCTTGTTTTGCATTTAATACAAAATTTTTTGGGAGAAAAAAGCTATTAAAATTGAATGAAGAATGTTGTTTTCACAAGATGTATTAAATTCGTCAAAAATATGTGTAATATTAAGATCCCAAATGATGCAAAACATTTTTATATCCTTCAGGCTATCTTAATTATTAATATTTTAATTAAACTATTAAAGATGTTTACCTTATAAAAGACTGGGCGCGTCTCAGTCATACCGTACAAATTCACAGGCTACATTATTATAGATTGAGTTAAATTAATTATATATACTCAGTGGCGAATCCAGGGGGTGTTATGGGGCTGCAGCCCCCCCCCCCCCCCGAGCCAAACCAAAATTCTTGATTTTTTTTTTCAAATCACTACACTTGTTTCTTCTCAATCTCTCTCTCTTTTTTAAATTAAATGTGTCAACATTGCTTTCTGGCTTTACAGGCTCGGAAATTTTCCCGCTTTTGTAGTCATTTCACTAGTACAGTGTTAATGCGGTTGAAAACATTTTATGGCTAGTTATTTCATTGCGTTTTTATTAAATTATCGAAAGTATTGTCGTGTCGTTTGTGGTTTTTATTGTCAGGTTAGTAAAGTTAAAGTGTTTTGGCTTGTATAAGGCATGAAGTCACGATGATACAAAATTTTTATGACCTCAGCCTCTCCAGGGTTCGTACGCGTCCTTAAAAGTCCTTACTTTTACATTTAGTCCTTACAAATCCTTATTTTTATGCCCCATTTTTAAAAAGTCCTTACTTTTTACTCTGCCATTATTAAAAAGTTTAAAATTTCACCGATTAACGTTTTTCTAATTCCTCCTTCTCGGCGGCTCTAATCTCGGTCGACGTGGCTCTCGCGGAATGGGGTGGGAGAACGACACTGCTCGCGTTCTACGAATCCATATCCATCGCATACACTTTGGGAAATAAGGGAGGAGTTACAGATGGCCTTTATTGGTCCATGGTTCCATAGGAATGATTGTCAAAAGTGCTGTTACCATTTTTAGAACAGTATCAAAGTTATAAACCTTTACTTCCATTTTTTGCCAGTGATGTTTTTAAAACTTGTTAATGATTGCATTCAACATTTTGAAATCAAAGAATTGAGAAACCTGAGACTTTATGCAAATTCAACTTCAGTGACCCAAACTTGTATAATGATAAAAGTTAAGTGTATTTAGGATTTGCTGCAGAGCAAATAATAAAAGAAAAGCTAAAAAATAAGGAATTAGCAGACAAGGATGTTTTCACACTCAGACAGTATAGTCGGAAAAACATCATAACAATGATAAAACATTTCATGCAGAAATGTCCTGTGAATTACGCACTAGTAAGACCTGCGATTTGCATTGATCCACGAGCAATGGCTGGATATCCCGAAAAAGCACAGGGAAAAATGAAAAAGGTATTGATTGTATTGTCGCAAAATAAACGTATTTTGGGAAAAGATTGCGACGAAATTTTGTTACTCTATGCAGATTTTCTGTTAAATATTGTAAAGCCAAATTCATTTGAATTTACTTCTTTCAATCCAAAGAGCGATTCCCTTGATAATTTTTTACAAACTTATTTTAGCAATAATCATTATGAAAAAGTTTGGAAGATTATCAAAATGGTATTAATACTGTCACATGGACAATGAGGTTTTTCGGTGAACAAGGCGCTGGAAATAGAAAATTTAAAAGATGCTTCATATATTTTCCAGCGTGTAAATCATGAATTTATTCAGCTGTCTGGGGCTATTTATGACTTAAAAATTCCTAAAGAAATGAGGACGGCTGCCACCTCAGCTAGAGCAAAATACATGCAGTATTTAGAAAGTGAAAGATCCAAAGAAAAGACTGAAACGAAAAGCTCTAGAGGAAGAAATAGATTTTTTAAAGCAAAAGAAAATGTTCCTCCAAACGGACATGCACCAAACAAATGATTTAGCTAATGAGGCTGAAAAGTCAAAGAACATAAATTTATTTATTCAATCGCATGAACTAAGAAAAACGATTTCTGAAAAAGAAATTAAAATAAATATCTTGGATGTGAAATTGAATGAAAAAAGTATGGAACTAAAAGATATTTAATTTGATTACCAGTTTCATGGGAGTTTTTTTCATCAATTTATTAACTCATATTTTTAGGAGTTTTGTTGTGTTAAATTTGTAATGTATCTTCTATGTTTTATATTATAATTTATCATCTAATAGGTTGAATTTGCAAAAATGAGATTTTATTTAAAAATGCGTGCGACAATTCGTTAAGTTTATTCAATTTAGAGGTCCTTATTTTTTGTTTTTTTTAGTCCTTAAAAGTCCTTGATTTTCTTTCAAGGAAATGTGTACGAACCCTGCTCTCCCAGACCAAAATTCTGGATTCACCACTGCATGCACTATTAAAATGCACATACAAATAGCAATTCGCTTCACTGCAAAAGTACAGGGTGATGCAGAACTCCGGAGCAAATTTCAAAAATCAATTCTCTAACTAATGGATATAAAAAGAGAACTGATGGAAATGAAACTGGATATCTTTTGTCCCGAAACTTTTGCTATTCCTAATTTTGTAATTTAAAGCACCTGATGGTTTTCCAGTTCAAGGAGCAATGCGTTGCACAGGATAAAAAATTAGTCGGAGTTATGTCTTATGAACAGCGCCAACCTAAGCCATGGTCTAGGGCGCAAGTACAGAAGAAATAACCTTATATTTACATATTTTTCAGCATTTTTTGTCTTCTGTGAACCTTATCGTCTCTTGCTTTCGAACATATTTGCATTGAAAGAGATTTGTCTACTAAAATGACCCTTCAAACCAATTCGCGAATGAAAAAGTTCTATTAAATATTTCAGACGATTTCGAGAAATGGAGTTTTCTTGTAAGCGGTATTCTTATGTTATTTCATAAGTAAGAATTAAAAATTAAATTAGGTTCAAAGATTGTAGTAAGTGCTCGTGTTTTTCAAAAATGAACTATTGCATATTAAATTGAAAATTATATAATAAATTTTTTGAGAGAGGAGGGGGTGCAGAATATATTTTGGCCTAAACGTAAAAATGTGAAAATCCGGCCTGCTTGTAAGTGTGCAATGTGTCGTTCTTCATTCAGGAGCAGTGACGTAACAAGGGTGGGGCAGGTAGGGCAAATGCCCTGAGCGCCATTACCAGGGGGCGCAAAATTGAGGAATCAGTTAGTTACATATAAGAGAAAAGTGTTTTTAATCTCTTATTCCCCTGATTCTTAAGAATTAAAGTGGTTCCAATCAAGTATGGGCAAACATAAAGACTTTTTTACAGACTGGGAACCAACTCGCGCTAGGTTTCCCAAAACAAAATAGTTTTGTGTTACAAAGATCTGATTACCAAAACCCCTTCTGCGAAAGCTCGTTAAGGTCCTTTTCAAAGATTTGTGTCTCAGTGGGCGCGCCCGCGAAGTATACTTGACTAGTCGTTTTAGTCATGGAAAGATAATATATCAATTAGCTTCACAGGGTCTAGAGGTTTCTCACGGTATGGTTGAAGCTAAAATGCTATAGCCTCCATAATCATGCTGATTGATTGGCTATCAGCTTTTTCCGAACAATTCGTTCGTGACAAACAATTAGGATTAAAGTGTTGTTCCTACTTTTAAACAGCAGAGCAAAGCATGAAAATATATATATATATATTTCTACTTGTTTCATAAAGTTTAAAAGCAATCCATTTCAAGTTATCAATATTTAGAGTTTCTAGGAATAAAAGGTTATGTATATATATAATATTTTCATAATTTTTAAGTGAGTGTGTGGGATTTTATCTTGAGTTTTAAATGCGAGATTAATGGATCAAGATTTGTGCCTCGGTGTGTGGGGGGGAGGGAGAAGTTTACTTGACCATCCTCGGATCGTTTTCCAGAACCAGGGAAATATTTCTCTGACCCTGGTTTTAGCTAAATGTTATACCCGTGTTCATACTGACTGATTAGCTATCGGTTTCTTCCGAATTTAGCCACAAATAATTAGGATTAAAGTATTATTTCTACTTTTAAACGGCAGAGTGAAGCATGGAAAGAAATATGTCTACTTGTTTAATGAAGTTTAAAGGGAATCCATTCCAAGTTATAAATATTTAGTCTCTAGGGGTAACAGGTATGCATAATTTTTTCATTATTATTCTTATTTTTGGGATTTTTTCAGTGGATTATTTGTATACATTTTATCTTAAGTTTTAAATGCGAGATCAATGGAATGCATATTTGTTTTATATTTTTCTAAAGTATCAGAATTTTCACACAAATAACTGTTCGAATTTCTTATTTAAACCCTTAAGTGTTCAAAGTAATAATGTATGAAATTTTCTTAGAAAATTTATCAAAATTTCATTGAAAAATTCAAAACTATTTTATTTAAAAAAAAACTTTTTGTGATATGTCCTTATGATGCCTTTTAGATTAAAGAGACGTCCCATTGTGCAGTTATCTCTAATAATACTAAAAGCGATTGTATGATACTGTATGTTTGCGCATTACAGGACAGGCCGTTTGGTTTAAAGTTACCGAATTTGGCCCGAATACATTTTGGAGAGTGAGAATGCCCAAATTATTTTTTAAAACTTTAATTAGAATTTTAATTAATTGAAAACTAAGCTAAGTTACGATTTTTTTTTATTTTCTAGATAACTTCTGAAAATATTATCGCACAAAAAGAAATTTTATTCCACCTTAAAATTCAAAAATTATCACCTAAATTATCTAACTATTAAAATCTGAAGGTAAACATCAGTTATACTAAAATTCGAAGGTAAACAAACGTATGTATGTATGTCCGGCTATCTTCTCACGAACCGCCGAATGGAGAAACGAGCGGTAGGTACCAAAAGATGGGGAATAATCCAAGGAATCCATTTCAACCATTGAAATTCTGAAATTACAATTAGTTAAAACGATATTAATTAAAAACGCGTAAATGAATGAAATTTTGTGCCGCCATCTATCGACAGCTCCTATAACTATGTGACAATGTGTATATGAATGAAATATTGTGCCGCCATCTATCGGCAGCTCCTATAATTATCTGTCACATCGGTTGTTCTTACATCTGGGTTTAAAAGGTTTTCTTTTTTAGGGAGTTTCCGAATTTTGGTGTTTTTATTTATAAACATCGGGAAAAAATCGTTTTCTGCATTTTTCTTTCTTTCTTTCTTTTTTTTTTTTGTCGTACGGTGTTTCGCGACATTTACGTTTCTTGAGCGAAAATATTCATTCATTTTTATCCCTTTTTTTTTCATTATTATTCAAATACCGGCAAGACGAAAATATATGTTTCTGGTGTTTAATTTATCAGTTTGGTGTACTATTAAATCGTTTATCGTTTCTGTTTTTTATTTCGTTTTATTTTTTCTTTTGCAAAACAAATATCATGCTAATCTGTTTTAATTTATAAGCACAAGAATTATCGCGTTTTCATTCAAACCAAACTGCTTTAAGGTAGTGAAAAGGCTAGAACTGAAAGTTTTAATCCAACAAGAGAGGATTCAAAACAGATTTACGTTTGTTGGGGAAGCTTAGCGACAATATTTATAGGAAGAAAAAAAAGGGCGTATGAAAAAATGTGGATTACGAGAAACGCTGGGTTATTAGCTATAAGTTAATTAAAAGGTTGGATTTAAAAATTTTAATTAAACAATATAGGATTCAAAAGCTGTTTACGTTTTTTGGGGGAAGTTATTGACAATATTTGTAGAAAAAAAAATCCGGAGGCGGGTATATGAAAATTAAATAGTAAAAAGACTAGATTTGAAAGAATATTCACGTTTGTTGGGGAAAGTAAATGACAATATTTGTTGAAAAAAAAAGCGGAGCCGTACATATGAAAAAATATGGATCCCGAGGCCTCAGGGGCTGTTCAAATATTACGTAAGCCTGTTTTTGGTAATTTTTGACCCCCCTCCCCCCCTTGTCACCAAAAATAAGCAAATCGCAAACCCCTTATAATTACGTAAGCAAACTACAACCCCCCCCGTTCTTTTTTTTTCACAAACGTATAACAGTAATAATCTAATTTTAAAAATTTTAGGACTTAATTCAAATAAACTGCAACTCGGCTTAAAATGAAAAAACTATATATATTTAATTTCCTTACAATTGTGTTTAAGAAAATTTCTTAGTTTATCACAATTTTAAAAATTCAAGTTTAATTTTCTTTTGCCAAATTTAATTTTTTTAAAAGTTATTTTTGCAAGTTACAAGAGATTTTCGGAAATAAAGTGGTTTTAATGTCTTACGTAAGCATCACTCATACCCCCCTCCTCCCCTTGTCAGCAAAAATAGGCAAATAGCAAACCCCCTCCCCCACTTAGTGTGCTTACGTAATATTTGAACGGTCCCTCACGTGATCTCACTTCTCTCCGGTCGGGAATATCCCATTATTCAAGATTGCCCGTGCAACACCTGGCCATGCAGCTGGTACATATTTAGTTGTGAAAATTTTTCAAAATTTTAACAAATTATTAAAAATATTTTTAAATATAATTTACAGCAGTAAATTTTAATATTAAAATTTTAGACAAACCTATTTCCTTAAATCTTTCAATCATTAATTTTCTGTTATTGAAAAGGATCATTATGTCTGAGATAACTTTTTAATTAAAAATTTTGCTTTATTCTTAAGCTATGAAAAGGCAGTAAGTCTATTTTTTCTCCTCTCTCTCTATGTGTGTTTGATTTTAAGCAAAAGGTAATTGTTTTACGGGATTAGATTTACCATGTGATATTTATTAAGTGTACATGAAGTGTTTAGGAGATTTTCATAATTTCTCAAGCTTTAGATATTTTCTTTAGATTATGATTCTGTGTATTTCCTAAGAAAATATCAACTCTCGTAATTTTAAGAGTTAAATATCTGTAGTTATTGATTTATGTTATTCATTTACGCGATATAACTAGCTGATTATAAAATTCCTAGTCACTTAATAAATGCAATTATTGTAATAACCATCAGAATCGTGTGCAACTATAATGACTAAAAATCCGTTATATATTTCTATCGCCGAGAATTTAACCTCATTAGACATTACAACTTATGGATGCAACCGTTTTCTTCTGTGTGTGTTACTATGAAAGTTGTTTGACATCACGAAATTAATACAATTAATTTGATGTGCGAACCAGCTGGTCGCCGAAAACGGCTATTTCACATCAGTTCAGAAATGCTTTGTATATATTATTATTTCAATCTTAGCACTCCTTGGCATAAAGTTTCCAGAAGGAGGAGATCGTCGGATTGTAGTTTTGAAAAAAAAGGCGCCGAGGGGCGCTATTTTAGTATTTGCCCTGGGCGCCATTTTATGTAGGTACGCCACTGCCCAGATAGCACGTACGTTTGCAGCATGTCTGATTTTTACTTGATATTATCTTGTCATGGCAAATTTGACGCGTCGATGTTGTAGCAAAACTGCTGCAAATTAACCAGAGAAGAATCGCCACCCTCGCTTGCAAAACGAGTTTGCCACGGCTAAAATAGACAACTAGCGCCACCCCTCCTTGCAATGCAAGTTTGCTGTGTAGATGTCATGACAAGTTCACAGCACGATTGCAAAACAAGTTTGCTGCAAAGATGATAGCACACTAAGAGACTTTAAAACAGAGAAAGATATTTTTCTGTTTTAAAAAACATCCGATTTTTAATAGCATCTCCTAGACCGTCCTTCTTTTTATTAATTCAATAAATCAATGATAATTTGTGCAAAACTAACTTTTTTATAAAAAAAATTTTGAAACATCTTTTTACTAGAACTCGCACTTTAAAGAAAACTTTATCGCCTTTTTCTTAATGTTGAAATTTTAACGTTTATAAACAAAATTAAACCTAAAAAACAGCCAATGTTTGTTGAAAAATAATAACTTATACGTTTTGTCCCATTTTAAAAGTAGTTATTTTTAAACCCTAATTTCATAATTTATTCTACTAGCGAAACGTAGTTATTAGCGAAAATCGCTCTCTCTTTGACTTCAAATCACATTCTCAACTCAACATTTTAAAAAATTCATGAAATCAAGAAAACAGTTTAAAATAAATCGTATATAGATGCACGATCATATCTATCTTCTCCTCTCAGTGTCTAGCTGGCTGAGTGGTTAGAGCTAGGGATGACGAATATTTGACGAACTGTTATTTTCTACGTAATATCAAAAAATCACAAATACCAGTGATGAATACTACAGGCAAAAAGGTGTGATTCAGTCATTTTTAATTAAATGTGCATAAAGTGTTTTTTTTTAATTTTAATTTCATATCTTTTAATATACTTTTGTAAGGTTTTAGTTCTATATACTGTCAACAGATGGCGCCATCAAATGCTAATCTAAAAGCTCTCACAAATGTATGAACTATCCTCCACACACAGGGGGGGCATCAACTCACCCACTCAGGTCGAGGGGGAGCAGCGTCTTCACCGTGCAGATCCATGACCCACGGGATTGGCTCTTTGGTCACGGCAGATCACCTTACACCACCTCCCTATTATTTTATCACAATTCGCAGTTTCCTCGTTTCCTGTTCCTCCTGATCGCAATTTTCCCCGATCGCGGTTCAATAAGTCTTTCTGTGAATCATCCTTCTTGTTGTGATATGCGTTTTTGAATGATTACGGAGCTTTTGTAATTCGAAGAGGGAAACGAATAAGTGTTCCAGCTTCCAGCCCATAGGAGCAAGGGGAGAGTTATTTTCTTCATTCCCCCGGTGTGACTTCAGCAGACCACACAGATAGACTTATTGTGGTTGATCGTTTTCTGAAACGCATGGCTATTTTTATTTATTTTTTTACTTAAAAGAACAGTCGGAAATTGGATTGGACAATAGCATCGTATAAAAAATTAATTGATTACTTTGGCAAACTTTATTGGTATATTAATCTGAGAATGATCGATTTTAAATCAGATTTTTATAGGCATTATAAATGTAATGCTTTTTTTTTAGTTTTATTAAATCAATATTCTGAAAATTATGTTATCTTGCAACTTGTAGCGGCCTTGAAATGTATTTCGACCGCATTCTTTCATTCATTCTCTCCTCTTAATTGCCAATTTGATACACTGATGAATGGGTTAATTAATTATTTCAATGAAACAGACGATTGAAAAAAGGAACATTTGCCGATATTTTTTCTTTTATCACACGAACTAAAAAGATGAGAATATTTTATGATAATTTTCAGAAAATTTACCGTTATTTTATTAACTTTTAAATCTGCGATATATTTTTAATTATGAATGTTTTATTTCATTTGAATGCAACTATATTAACAACTCCTTTAAGAATATTTTGAGCATTTTATTAACTATCAAATAAATATTTCTTTGGAAATGTATCATAATAAAAACTGAAAGTCAGATACAAATTCTGACTACCATTTATGCTTTGAAAATACATTTTGGATCATTGCGATATCCGCATGTTATTCATTCATTATTAGTGAATGAATGACAACAATCAGGTGTCATTCACCAATAATGAATGAAACATTCATTATTGGTGAATCATGGATACATTTTCCATTTACTCATTTTATAAATTTTCGTTATAGATCTGGGGAGATACATTTTCGTTTAAATTCTGTCACTCTTAAACAGTCTTTTATTTATTTTCATACTTTGAATGAAATTCCGTCATCAAATATATAATAAAAAATGCATTACTTTAATACATACTTTTTATATAAAATATCAAATTTCTAAGGTAACGGAGTTCCACTCGATTCGAATGTACCTTACCATATAATTTTGAATAGTTATTTTAATAAAATTAATTTTAACATGATAAGGTTTATAGGTTAGCATACCTATATATATATATATAAGAGCATTTTTTGAGTATTATGTTCGTTTTTGTCTACTATATGCACGCCCAGACCGTTTAATATACTGGGACCAAATTTGGCACAGTGATGGATTAGCAAAAGCAGGGGCGCTGGCAGGCATTTTTCGACGAGGGGGACGAGAAACTTTTCTCTAATTTAACTTCAAAATAACACATAATTAATTTTATATTTAGTTAAAAGTAATTAAGTATTAATGAATTCATTCATTCATTCACTTATAATGAATACTTATTTGGTTTAATAAATTATTTGTAATTTTAATGTAGTAAGAATTGTCTGACGCAATGACGAGCAATAATAGAAAATGAAGAATTAAAAACATAAATTTAAAGATCGTTTAATTTTTTCTCTGGCCATGGTAGTTTTTAACTAGACTAAAACTTCTTTCGCTCGTGCATGTAGATAAGAGAGTCATACAATCAATTTTTACTCGGCGATTGATCTCAAAAATGCCTTCGGCGAAGAAAAAAAAATTATTTTTAAAATTCAACAAAACTTGCAGGTTGATTGGAGTCCTTTCACTTCATAACATTCATTCATTTTATTCAAAAACAAGAAATTAGTTCTTAAATTTTAACTCACCTGTCTTCATTTTTAAGCAAGTGTGCTTAATTTTATGTTCTTGGAGCTATTACAAGTATGAATGTATTTTTAAAAAGGCATTTTTTTACTTAATTTTAGACGCAATTTTTCTCAATACGGCATATATGAATATTTTACCAACAATTATTTTTAATTAATCATTGTTTTATTAAGACACCTTTATCCAAAGCCCTTTAAAAATTCAGAGGCATTTGGAAATATATGTCTGTGTGAAATTACTGGCAGAAGAAAAAAATAATTAATTTGCATCCCGAATTCTTAATGTCGAATATATTTCATAAATTTCTGGGGACACAGTGGCCTAGTGATAAGGTCTCAATTTCGGGACCGGAGGGCTCCAGGCTCGAAACCCGATTCTATTGAAGATTCGCCGTATATGTGGGCCTTTTGTACGCTAAATCATTCGCAGGGGGCGAAACGCCCTCCCGCTAGTGTGGTGCGGAAGTTTCGAGAGGGGCTTACAGCTCAGATGTCGTCCTCTTCATCTGACCACGGTTCGAAATGACGAGGTCTTTCCCTAACAAACGTAAATATCCTTTCTAGTTGAAATAAAATCTTCAAATATAGTCTTTTTATTACATCATAATAGTATGGTTTGAATAAAAATTTGAGATGTTTGGAAAAAAACACATTTATTTTAAGCTTTGAAACAATATATATTTTTAATAAACAATTAGACTGTACAGAATTTTCCCGGAGTCAGTATTGTTTGATGAAAAAGTAATTTAAAATGTTTATTATTTTATAATTATTATATTTATTTTAATTTATAAATTTAAGATTATTGAATTCAAAGCTTCTTAAATATCGCCAAAAACTAATTGACTATTTACAATTGTAATTATAGCAATTAAAAGTATGCTTAATTTCATCGCTTCAAAAATAATGACTGACAACTCAAAATCTATAAGTACACATATGTGAAATGTTCTTCTAGCGTCCGGGGCCCCGGTCACAGTAAAGTTTAGATAAGATAAAAAGAAAGAAAAAGTAAATAAGATATAAGAAAAAATAATTATATTTAACAGAATTTTATAAGAAAAAAAATCGGAGGCGGGCTTATGAAAAAATATGGATTCCGAGCAACGCGGGGTTATCAACTAGTCTATCCTATTAAAATTCGAAGGTAAACAAACGTATGTATGTATGTATGTATATATGTATGTATGTCCGGCTATCTTCTCACGAACCGCTGAACGGAGACGCACGCGGAAAGTACCAAATGATGGGGAATAATACAAGGAATCCATTTCGGCCATTTAAATTCCGAAATTACAATTAGTTAAAAAGATATTAATTAAAAACGTCGAAATGAATGAATTGACGTGCTGCCATCTATTGGCAGAATGGTGAATTCATTCACGGCGGATTCTTTTTTTTTCTATTATTAGTTTTCGCATCCGGTGTTGCATTTTTTTTTATTTATTTAACGGAAGTTGGTATTTCTTTTTGAGCGATCTTCTGTGTTCTTCTGCGTTTGGATTTATTAACAATTGAAAAAAAATCGTTTTCCTGCATTTTTCTTTCTTTTTTTTTGTCGTACGGTGTTTCGCAACATTTACGTTTGTTGGGGAAAATAATTATTCATTTTTATCCGTTTTTTTCATTATTATTCGTTTTATTTTTTCTTTTGCAAAACAAATATCATGCTAATCTGTTTTAATTTACAAGCATAAGAATTCTCGCGTTTTCATTCAAACCAAACTGCTTTAAGGTAGTAAAAAGGCCAGAACTGAAAGTTTTAATCCAACAAGAGAGGATTCAAAACAGATTTACGTTTGTTGGGAAAGCTTAGTGACAATATTTGCAGGGAAAAAAACAGAGGCGGGTATATGAAAAAATGTGGATTCCAAGAAACGCTGGGTTATTAACTATAAGGTTGGATTTAAAAATTTTAATTAAACAATATAGGATTTAAATGATTTTTTACATTTTGGGAGGAACATAACGTTTACGTTAGCTACAATATGTGTAAAAAAAATAAACCGGAGGCGGGCATATGAAAATTAGTAATAAAAAGACTAGACTAGATTTGAAAGAATATTTACATTTGTTGGGGAAAGTAAGTGAAAATATTTGTTGAAAAAAAACGGAGATGGGCATATGAAAATATGGATCCAAGGCCTCATATGATCTCACTTCTCTCAGCCTGGGAATATCCCATTATTCAAGATTGCCCGTGCAACGCCGGGCCATGCAGCTAGTTATCTATAAATTCCGTCATGCGACGTAAGTGGTGCGACATGCATGGAGCAAAAATCGTTCAAATCGTAATATAATTATTTTTAGAAACATAACTCAAAATTTTTCTCAAAATCTTAATATAAGTAATTTAAATTTGCGTGTAGATTGATTATCACATTTCAAGGCAGAAAGAGAAAATCTTTCTATTTATCCTGAACGTTGTTTTGGTATATACGCATTTTTCGTCTTGGGAAATATAATTATCACAATTTCTCACAGATACGGCTCACACGCTATCTCTATAATAAAACCCATTAACACCTTATACCTCCTCTCGATTCACAATTATCTTCTCATTGCTAGACCTCCCAACGACTGTGAAGTTGTTCCCACGCTTTTCCTCCGGAATTGAGAGAATTCTAAAGATGTATGTTTGGAGAAATTAGTTATTATTTTCTCTCAGGAGAAAAAATGTCCTGGCGTGCAACTATAATTTTTTTATGTAACTTGTAAAAATGTGCTTATCATTTGCAGAATAATAAATATCATTATTTAAAGCTCTTTTTAACTTAATTGAAAAGGTAGTTTTCTGCCATAGAAATAGCTATGAGTATCGAAAATCTTATGGAAAATTTAGAGACCAGAAAAGGCGGAAAGTCTGTAGCTATTGTTTTTAAAATAAACGACCTGATAATTTAGCCTATTTATAACCATTTAAAAATAATTTCAAAAGATTTTTTTAAAAAAATATCACAAATTCACAACGAATTCTGAAAACTATCTATGAGCGACAGATTCCGAGTTATTGAAAGAAATACTGAATGTCAACTTGAACAATGCTGAATTATGTCTTTGAGAATTTCGCGGCAGTTAAAGCACCGAGACTGCACAATAGATGCGAATCTCGATTTGGTAATCACTCAAAATATTCCCGTTATGTATCCGACTGGTTTAAAATCGTCGTTTCTGATGAAATTATCAAAAAAAATTTTATGACTTAATTATGTAGCCTGTTTAATCAGCTTTCTAAAACTGTCTCACTTTTTACTCTACGTGAATTACAAATGGAGTTACAGCTGTTTTATTACCGAACTGTAAGCATTATTTTATGTTGCATAAAAACTTTAAATGTGTTTTCTGAGAAATGATATTTTTGAGGAAAACTGTCGACCGTAACAATGATTCCTCAAAGAGTTATTCAAGTATTGATATGAAATTTTCTGAGATTGTTTTCTGTAATATGCTTGATGTTCTCCTCTAAAAACTAAGGTCAATTTTAAAATCAAGTATTATTTTTAAGTGCTTAAATATAAACGAAAAGCATTTTTTATGAAAAATTACCAGTTTAGTAACTATGTTCAGCTATATATCAAAACTATTTTGAAGTACAAAAAATATTTTAGAGCATAACACAGATAACTGTCATAAAAATGTACTCCTACAAGGATTTATGTGTATTTAGAATATGATTTTGTCTATGGCTGTTAGCGTGAGGCAAATATTTTAGTCATTTTTCTTCAAATTTCTCAGTTTTTTAAAAAAATATTATTTTGAAAGCCTAATTTTAAAATATTTTCATAGTTTTAAAACATATGCAGTTGAAAAATAACATTAAAAATATATATATAAGTTATTTTTCAAAAAAAAAAGTCTCCGAACACAGTCGGATAAATGTTTTTTTTTTTTTTGTATTTAGTTTCGGAATCTCTACTACTTTACTTAAAGTGTGAAATTTTGAACGCAAAGAGATTTTGCTGAGATAAAAGTACATTTTTTATTCACCTTTAGAGCAACAAATAATGCAAATTAATGATCTTCCTAAAGCACATTATATATTTAAAAAATCTTGTTTGAGAAATCTTATTAGTTAATCAATAAAAATCCTATAATATGTAGGTAATTATATGTACTTTTAAGTAGGTATGCATACGTACTTAAGCAAGGTAATGTAGGCTTTATGGGTTTAAAATATTTAAGTTTGGATACATCAGTTTAAAATGAAAGCAAAATTTGTAACTCGCTAATATTTTATTTCAAAAATAAAATACTTTAGTATAATGTATTTTTTTTAAATTTAAATATTTAAAAACAAATGCAAACATAGCAAATGAAGTTTTTATATAAACGGCAATGTAACCAAAGATAAAAAAAAACAACTGCTACTTCTTAGCAACACAATTTTTTATAAGTTTTGAATGTATTTTCAAAGTTAAATTAGATGGTAGAAAGACTTGATAAGGTTAAAAAGGAAAATTGACATCCAACTTTAATTTTAAAATTTTAGCTGGTAAATATTACGCTCTATACTAAAAGGATGTATCTAAAAATTAAATTTTACAATTTAAGCTTTTAAAGCGCAAAAATAATATTAAGAAGTACAGCTGAATTATTTTCCCTGAACTAAGATATTTATGCAGGAATAATACAAGTATTATATTAATACTGCTATTATAGAAATACAATTATTAAATAAATTTAGAATTTTATTCATAGCTTGGTTCATCAAAATTTTTTTACCTAAGATCGATATTTAAAATATAATTTAGCTCGAGATAAAATTCAACATATACACTTTGATAAAGTTCCTTTAATTAAATAAGCATTGATTAATTCAGACAATTAATAAAAATTTCTATAGAAATTAAACTATTTCTTAAGGAAATTTAAAATTTCTTTATTTAGTTCTTCCATTACATTTTAAATATATTAATAACAGCTGAAAAAATGATAATAACTTTCTGAAACTTGGCCTGACACGCACCAAAATTGTATTTAATCTAACATTAGCCGCCTGCAACATTCAACAGGTTCTTCCCCAGATGGAAAAAAACCCCTTTGCACGTAGTTTAAAAATACAGTTAAGATTAAAGTTTACGCTAGCCGTTTTGAGTTAAAGCCACCCAAGCAGCGAAATAAATGAACAAACTCATTTTCATGGAAGGAGTCTGAAAATAGGCAGGTGTCTTGTTGCTTGAGGGGTGAGGTGGAGGTCTCTTTCTGCTCAATGTTTATGACTCGATTTCCGGGAAGGGAAGCGGTCTGGAATACGATAGTCAGCCTTGAAACTAGTCAATACTATAGAGTCTCTACATATGTTGAATGATTTAAAAAAGTAGTGTCCACTTCCCTTTTACATCTTTATTCTAACATCTTTTCATGGGATTTGTTTTGTATCCAATTTATTTAATATTTTTCACTAAATTTTACGCTTAAAATTTTTTATTTGTCTTGAAAAATCACTTGATATTGGATCCACTCATTTTGATATGAGGTTCGCATATTTTTAGATGAAATTTTATTGCAGCCTTCACTCACTCAACTTTAAAAAAAATATAACAAAAGTATAAGATGGCTGCGTATTATTTTCTTTTGCAAAAAATAAAGAAGAAAAGAAATTTTAGATATGCCAATTAAAAATGAGCTATAAAAGGTAACTGGGTGCACATCAGAATTTTTTATTTGCAAGAAAGTTGCATTCCAGTTAGTAATATTAGTTATATAATTAAATTTATCGTTTACTATATAAATCCAACACACTATTCTAACAATATCGACTGAAAGGTTTTTGAAGCATTTCCAAATACTTTAAACAACACAAAAATTACTACTTAAAAGTATCCATATATCTAAAGCTAGAAACATGCAAGCACAAAAAGGCAGAACTAAATATTTGTCGTCAAATATTTAGCAAAAAGTTCGAATTTTAATGTAGAATTAAACAATAGCGTAACAAGGATAAAAGGTACCTGGGGCGTAGTATTTATTAGCTGCATTTGAATAAAATTTGCTTCAAAATGTGAAATAAACTCTTTATTATTTTATCTTCGCGGTGCTCCACTCAGTTCTGGTATCTTGGGTATAATCTATGACACCCCAGGACTACGTCACTCAGCTAGTCAATATTGATTTTTAATGTTGGTTTGCACCGTGTTGACTTTTAAGTGATGAGTGTGTAAAAATATAATAAATTATTATTATAGACATTTCTGCGCAAATATATATCTATCTAAATATATATCTCTCCTATAATTATAAAATCTTGGGTTTGCTTCACAATCAATGACGCCTTAAATTCCTCAACGTAGTTACGTCGTCCTCCCACTAGAGTGGGGCGGAATTTCGAAAGGGAGGTGCCGGCTCAGGCGTCGTCCTCGTCATCTGACACGGTTGAAATTACGAGGTTCGTTCCAAAATAGCTCTTAAGTTGCTGCTAAACGGGATGTTAATATAACGAAACTAAACCTAGTTACACCACAGAAAACAGTGCCGTTTAAATACCTATACCTATTTTTAAAATGTTATGCTGGTGAACCCATGAAGACTAAGTTGTGTATAAAGGATATAAATCAAATTAAACACACCAGTATTTATTATTAACAAGCTGTTCACGAAAGGCGAGTAGATATATCATAAAAAATATATTTATCAGCCTGAAAACATTCGCAGTGTATTTCATTTCATATTTAAAAAAACATTTTGTGCCGTTTAGTTATATCATTTGTCTAATAATTTTTATGTACATTAAAAACTGTGACAGAGAACGTAACAAAACAAATATCTAATATATAAAATTCTCGTGTCGCGGTGTTTGTGGTTAAACTCCTCCGAAACGGCTTTCCCGATTCTCATGAAATTTTGTGTGCATATTGGGTAGGTCTGAGAATCGGACAACATCTATTTTTCATCCCCCTAAATGTTAAGGGTAATCCACCCCTAAATTTTTTTTTTTTCAATTTTAGATAAATTTTTTTTTAAATTTTTTTATGATACAGCATTAGTAAATACATATAACCCTGAATTTATCACCGGTCGAATCAACGATCAATCGATCAGTTATCCCCGCTAGATGTCTACCTGGGTCACCTCTCATCCAGCAAACATCACGGAGTAGGGATGAGAAGGAAGGCGGTCTCCTGTCTTACTCAATATACAGTTTCGTAGCAGTGACTTATACGTATTATTTTAATTTTTCTGTGCATCTATTACGTTAAATTCATATAAATAAACACGTGTTGCGTACCTGTATATATTGTACTTAACGCTTTTTGAAAATAGTTTTAAATATACCTTTTTCATTATTGTGAAAGGTAAGTCAAATAATAAACAAATGAATACAATATAATAATAGTAATAATAATAATAATAATAATAAATATCATACATATATTAAGTCACTGTTTTTTACCAATACACTGATGGAAGGATTTATTAACTATTAATATTTTAATTTCTTTGAAGACAACTTTAATAAATATTTTTTTTACATTCAATAAATATTTATTAATAGTTAATGTAACATTAAATAAATCGTATTTAATAAATAATTTATTAACTATTATTAAATATTCATTACATCCTATGATGTTGAATAATTATTTATTAACAGTTGATAAAGCTTATCAAATATAAAAAAATCTTGCTATCTGTGTAAGTATTTTAACTTCATTTATTTATATTACAGTCAGCAATGCCAAAAAGACGTAAAGGGGCCAATTTGAGTCGTAGAACAACCAATTCAACAGTCATGCGAGATATACGAGCACGAAGGTCTGGCGAACAAATCCAACAAAATAATACAGATGTGCGTGCAAGCATGGCGCAGTTACGTGAATCACTATCGCAAGAGGCGCGAGATGAACGAAATCAACAAAGACAATTAGAACGAAGAGAAACGCGCAGATTCATAGTAAACAGACGTAGAAGCATTGACCAACAACGCCAACAACTTCTTCGAGCATTTACATCAGATTCATTTCTTCGACTAGCATTCCAATATGAGCCTGATGTTGAATATTACGCTCATTCCAAAGTGGTTATTGGTTCTTTGGACAAGGAATGCCCGCATTGTCATGCACTTAAATTTAAAAATGAGCCAGTTGGGATGTGTTGCTCATCAGGAAAAGTACAACTAACCGAAATTGAAACACCACCTGAACCATTACACGGTTTACTTATCGGTACAGATCCAGATTCTAGCCTTTTCCTAAAGTCAATTCGCACATTCAATTCATGTTTTCAAATGACGTCGTTTGGAGCAACAGAAATAGTTAACAATATTGCTGCAAACGGTCAACAATTTAATTCCACGTTCAAAATCAAAGGCCAAATTTATCACAAAGTGGGCTCATTGCTGCCAATGCCAAACGAATCTCATAAATTTTTACAAATTTACTTTATGGGTGGCGAAGACTCCGAACGTGCACTCGCCAATCGCGTGGATGCACGTTGCGATTACCACAATCTCAATTCACCTTTTGCCAGGCGTATCGTCACCGACCTGGACGCTCTGTTAAATGAGCATAATGAATTGTTGAAATTATTCAAATCACACATGCACAAACTACAAAGTGACAATCATGCTATTGTCATCAATCCTGATAGAACACTAGCTGGAGAGCATGTACGTAGATTCAACGCACCTGTTGTTGACGACGTTGCTGGAATCATGGTTGGTGACCGTACAGCTACGCGACAAATCGTGATTCGAAGAAGAAATAATAATCTTCAATTCATTAGTGATACCCACCGTTCTTATGACGCTCTCCAATATCCACTAATTTTCTGGAAGGGACAAGACGGATATTGCGTAAACATTAAACAACGAGATCCCGTAACAGGTAATTCATTCATTATTAAAAACATAATTAATTATTATTGTAGAATCTTCAATTAATTCAATGATATATTATTACAGGAGCCGAAACAAATAAGAACGTTAGCTCGAAGGATTTTTATTCATATCGTTTGATGATTAGAAGCGGCCGAGACAATATCATTTTACGATGTCGTGAGCTAAGCCAACAATTTATGGTCGACATGTATGTGAAGATAGAGAGTGAACGACTACGATACTTGCGATATAATCAACAGAAGCTGCGTGCGGAAGAATATATTCACCTCCGAGATGCTATTGCGAAAAACGCTGACACTGCCGAAATTGGTAACTCTGTTATCTTACCATCATCGTATGTAGGTAGTCCACGTCACATGCAAGAGTACATACAGGATGCTATGACTTTCGTGCGTGAATATGGACGACCGTGTCTTTTTATTACTTTTACATGTAATCCAAAATGGCAGGAAATTACATCATTACTATTACCAGGACAAAATGCAATACATCGTCATGACATTACAGCACGTGTGTTTAAACAAAAATTAAAGTCTTTAATCAGCTTTATTACGAAGTTGCATGTATTTGGTCCCACACGTTGTTGGATGTATTCAGTGGAGTGGCAAAAGCGTGGATTACCTCATGCTCACATTTTAATTTGGTTTGTCGACAAAATACGTGCTGAAGACATCGATAGTTTAATTTCTGCAGAGATTCCAGATCCTTCTACTGATCAATTACTATTTGATATTGTTACTACAAACATGATTCATGGTCCGTGCGGAATTCTGAATCGTTCATCACCTTGCATGGTAGACGGAAAATGTACTAAGCGTTTTCCTAAAGATTTCATAAACGATACGGTAACACATATTGACGGATATCCAATATATCGTCGAAGAAGTACTGAAAATGGCGGACAATCGTTCATTAAAACTATCAGTAACGCAGACATAGACATTGACAATCGTTGGGTGGTACCATATTCCCCTCTGCTCAGCAAAACATTCAATGCTCATATTAATGTTGAGTCATGCAGTTCGGTGAAGAGTATCAAATATATTTGCAAATATGTTAATAAAGGAAGTGATATGGCTGTATTTAGAATTGAAAATACTAATGTCAATGCTCCTCCGTTGAATGAAAATGATGAAATTACGAATTACCAAATTGGCCGGTATATCAGTTCCAATGAAGCTGTCTGGCGTATTTTTGGTTTCCAAATTCATGAAAGAGATCCAGCAGTTATCCATTTAGCTGTCCATCTTGAAAACGGCCAGCGCGTATATTTCACGGACGATACAGCGCTTGATCGTGCTATAAATCCACCAAAAACCACGCTCACTGAATTTTTTGAACTGTGCAATCGTGCGGATGCGTTTGGTGCCTTCGCACAAACACTGCTCTATTCTGAAGTTCCGCGATATTTTACATGGGCTCAATCGAAAAAATGGATGCCCCGCAAGAAAGGGACACCAGTTGATGCGTGCCCCGGTTTATTTAAATCAAATAATTTGGGACGTGTATATACAGTCAATCCAAGGCAGACTGAGTGTTTTTATCTGCGACTGCTGTTGGTTAATGTCACCGGACCATTGTCATTTCAAGATATACGCAAGGTAGATGGACAACAGTATCCAACGTATAAAGATGCATGCCTTGCACTAGGCTTACTAGAAGATGACAATCAATGGGACAGTATGCTTGCTGAAGCAGCATTAAACTGCACAGGAACACAAATTCGTCTACTATTTGCTATAGTATTGACTACATGTTTCCCGGCCCGAGCGCAAATGTTGTGGGATAATCACAAAGATTCAATGACTGATGACATTTTGTATCGATATCGTACAAGGTACAACGATCTAACGATATCATTCAGTGATGCAATGTACAATGAATCATTGATTGCTATCGAGGATCTTTGCATTGCTATTGAGAATTTACCAATCAGTCATTTCGGTATGAGTTCACCGAATCGAAGTGCATCTGATTTACTCAACACAGATATGAATCGTGAACTGCAGTACAATACTGTGGAAATGGCAGGCATTGTTAGTCGCAATGTTCCATTACTAAATGATGAACAAAAAATTATTTACGACCGCATTATGCTGGAAGTTTCGGCAGGACAAGGAGGATTCTTTTTTTTGGATGCACCAGGTGGAACTGGCAAAACATTCCTTATTTCGCTACTTCTTGCCGAGATACGATCAAAAAATGGCATCGCATTGGCCGTTGCATCTTCTGGCATTGCAGCAACTTTATTAGATGGAGGCAGAACAGCTCATTCAGCATTTAAGCTGCCATTGAACATCCAAAATAATCCAGATGCAGTGTGCAAGATAAAAAAACAATCGTCTATGGCCACAGTGCTGAAACAATGTAAAATTATTATCTGGGATGAATGCACTATGGCACACAAACATTCGCTTGAGGCATTGGATAGGACATTAAAGGATATAAAAAACAACGATAAATTATTTGGCGGCACTTTGTTACTCCTTTCAGGTGATTTCAGGCAAACACTTCCTGTTATTCCACGTTCAACGTACGCTGATGAAATCAACGCTTGCTTAAAATCATCGCGACTATGGCGTAATGTTGAAAAAGTACAACTGACGGTGAACATGCGCGTTCAAATGCTTCAGGATCCATCCGCCGAAACATTTTCTAAACAACTGTTAGATATTGGCGATGGGAAAGTTGCTGTACATGAAAATGCTGGATGCATTAAATTACAGACGGACTTCTGCACAATCATCGACTCGCAAAATACTCTCATCGATCGAATATTTCCCGACGTACACGCACAATATGTAAATCATAAGTGGCTGGCAGAAAGAGCGATTTTGGCAAGTAAAAATGTGGACGTCAATGGATTAAATTTAAAGATACAACAGTTGTTACCTGGGGACTTGATGTCATATAAATCTATCGATGCAGTTTGTGATACCAACGAGACTGTGAATTATCCAATTGAGTTTTTAAATTCGTTGGATTTGCCAGGCATGCCACCACACAATTTACAATTGAAAGTTGGATCACCGATTATTCTCCTTCGTAACTTAAACCCACCACGGCTATGTAATGGCACACGATTAGTCATTAAAACATTAATGAAAAACGTTATAGAAGCCATCATCTTGAATGGCAAGTTTCAAGGCCAAAATGTGTTGCTGCCACGAATCCCTATGATTCCGACAGATGTACCAATTGAATTCAAACGCACTCAATTTCCAATTAGATTGGCATTCGCTATGACGATCAATAAGTCACAAGGCCAGACATTGTCTGTATGTGGCTTAGATTTGGAAACACCATGCTTTTCCCATGGACAACTATATGTGGCATGTTCTCGCGTGGGAAAACCATCCAGTTTGTTTGTGTTGGCTAAAGACGGACTAACCAAGAATATTGTACACTCTATTGCGCTAAGAGATTAATTTTTTTTTCAACTGCCATAATTGATAGTTACAATATGAATAATTATTTTTGATATTTAGAGAACTAGCAAGAATTGTAATTTAAAATATATTCTCTACATTAATAAACATTAATTTATTACCCTACATAAAGCATTCTTTTATTGTTTATAACGCTTTCGATTATTAGTACATCCCCGAACACTTATGGTAGATAATTATTTTTATTCACCTAAAAAAATGTTTCCTACAAATAATATACATGGCAAAACAACGTTTGCCGGGTCAGCTAGTTTATAAATAAAAATGACCTTATTTAAAAAAAATATCATGTTACTCTTTCCAGGGATGCTATAAAAAATCTTGAAATATATATATATATTAAATGTCAAAAACAGAAAATGAATACAAAGGAAGTATTTGTCGCAAACGAAAATTTAGAAAACCTGTTTAATAAAATACAGATTACTCTGAATTTAATTTTAAAACTGAAAATACAGGAAATTAAAAAGCGTAGAAATCTAATTTAACAGGCGCATTGTTTTTAAATAATAATAAATATTCTCCCTCTCCACACACAAGATATATGTTCATCAAATTTGATGGATTTGAATTCTTTTTTATTTTGAAGTTTTCAAGATGAAAGAAATGTTATAAAACTATTAATCTATTGTTTTAAAATGCCAGGAAAATATTAATGTTGTTTCTTTTATTCAATACAGTAGAATAATACAATTTTCCTTAACATAACGTTTAGATTACAAATCGATTCAAGAAATCGAGAACTATTATTAATTCCATAAAGAGCTACATTAAGAGCTATAAATAAATTTATAATTTCATTCATGATTGAGAAATGAAAATACCCTATACTAAAAAATCAATCCCAAAGCAATATTTTGAATTTTACAGTGCCAATAAAATAGATATAAAATCAGTCATACTTAGCCGAATGTCCCCCACTTATCTGTTCAGTAGTACTAGCATTAATAATGATACCATTTATTAACTCTTTTGAAAATGTGTGGGATAAAAAAAATATGCATCTTTTTTTCAGTGGTATAGAACTAGAAAACGTACATTCTAGAAAAGAAAATGCGATTTTTTTATCATCCTTGAACCTTAAGATAAATACTAAACAATGCTTTGTTTATCGAAAAAGGCAGAAGTGAGTTATAATTATTAAATACACAAACTAAAAACTCATGATTTTTATCTCCGCTGAAATTTGAAAGAGATTGACTCACCGCATATTGAAAAAAAAAATACATTTATAGGGCCTGCAAAAAATGATATTAAATCGATCATTTCTCAGATTAATATACCAAATAAGTTTGCCGAGGGAACCAACCAATCTCCTGTTTACGTACGATGTTAATAACTTCCGAAATAAGAGAAATCAGTACAAATACAAAACCACAAAGAACGCTTCAGGTAGTCGAACCAAAAGTCAAACCGCAAAAGGAAACGAGATGCGCTCACTCAGCTCACACAAAGGAGCAACTATTCGTTTTTCTCTTCGATTTGCATAATGGTTGTAATTTGCTCTCAAACGAGTAATCGCTGTAAATCTCCTTTACTGCGATTGAGCTGTTTAAAGACCGGAAACTGCGAACTGTGACTTCAGTTATTGATTACTATTGTAACAATCTGAACCCCACTAACAGGTTCAAGCACCCCCACCCCCACCCCTCCAAACTACGTTTCAACTAAAATCCCTTTCTACAAACGTCGAAAAAAATTTTGCTGGCGCCATCTGTTGACAGTATAAAGAACTAAACATTAAAACTATAAAGAAATATATTGAGAAAGAAATAATATTTTTTATTTAAATTTTTTAGCACATTTTACTTATATTTAATAATACTTTTTGAAAATTAAAAGTGTGATTGAAATAACAGTTATTTGGTACAGATATTTAAAAATAGCAATAACAAAAATATTTGTTACTCAAAAAATCGTGGATTATACATCCCTAGTTAGAGCGTCAGGTTTAGAAGCGGTAGGTCGCTAGTTCTATGCGAAGTTGTGTTCATGCTCTGTTTTTGCTATAGTTTGCAATGAGTTTGACGTGACAAATTTGTGGCAAATTTGACGCGTGGTGACTTCGAAGCTGACGCTAACTTGCTGTAAACTTGTTTCAAGCTTACACTCTTGTCATGTCAAATTTGTTGCAAGCTTGCAGATTTGCAGAGCAAGATAGCTGCAACGAAAATTGCTATCTGGATGAGGAAATATGAGTGTTTGTACTAAATAATTTTTTACTGCGCATGAGCGAGACGCAGCGGAATTTTTCTTTCATAACTTCAAAGCCAGATATATAGAGCAAGTTTTAAAAAAATGTCAGTTGAATCCCATTAAAATTCAGAAAGCTGTTGGCATTTCAGTGAGGTGAATTTCAATTTCTCTTTAAGAGAAGCAAAATGATGAGGGTTCTTGCACAAACTGATATTTTTTAAACTTTAATCTTCGAATGGTATTCGAGAAAATGCAATTTAAATAATGTATTTAATTTATAAGTGTTCATGGTATTCAGGATATTCAATTTTACTAAAATTCAATGTTACTGTTCGAAGATTCAAATTTAAAAAATATCAGTTTGTACAAGAACCCTCATCATTTAGCTTCTCTTAAAGAAAAATTGAAATTCACCTTACTGAAATGTCGACAGTTTTCTGAATTTTAATGGGATTCAACTGGAATTTTTTTAAAAGTTGCTCTATATATCTGGCTTTGAAGTTATGAAAGAAAAATTCCGTTGCGTCTCGTACATGCGCAGTAAAAAATTATTTAGTACAAATACTCATATTTCCTGTAATATTCAACGTATTTACTTCAAAGTTTAATACAATACTTCTGTAACATATTGTCAAGTGTTCTGCAAATTTCGAATAATTTGAATGAAAACTCTGCATGTTATAAGCAAAACACATGCGGAAAAATTTGGGATTTTTTTAAAGAAACATTTATGTCTTCCCGAATTTTTGTGCTATGCTTTCGAAAATGCATGTAAATATTATGCACATTAAGCCATAACTATTGATAAAAGTTACATCTCATTATCAGCTTTCGAAGAAAAGGAAGGAAGGCGAAACTCCATTTTCGCCGTCATCCCTTTCTGGTGGACCCCCTAATTGCCCTCGTGACCGAATCTTTACTGTAATATGTATATAATACTCTATGAAATGTCACACGATTCTCCAGAAACTGATTTCGAAATATAGTTTTCGTATTAATTGCAAATTTCTCGTATTTTACGGAATGTTCCTTAACTTTTGAATGCCAGTGTACTATTTGAAAGGCCATCATCCATTAGTTTTAAACCGTACTCGGTGCCCGGCAGTTTCTGGAAACGCTGGCATCGTCATCGTAATCAAAAAATATTGTTTGCAACTGAATGGGTCCCGGTACACGTGTGTGGTAAAACGTTTGTAAATGTAAATATCAAATATGGAATCTACAGAAATATTAGGTTTTGACCAAGGTAAAATATTATGTTTTGTTGCTGTTTAAGCGCTTTCTAGTTGGCATATCATGTTATTTTGTATTTAATTGTGTCTGGTGGCACTTTAGTACAAACCACATGGTACGGACGGCATGATCTTCGTTATAAATTATTTTTTTATTCATATTTGAGTATTTATTATTTGCATTTGTGTAATGAAAATGATTATTAATTATGTATTGGGATGTCTTACTGTAGATGTGAAATATTTTATAGTGCAAGATAATACTAGTTTAACCAATCGAAGATGTGAAGTACTGCTTAAAAATGGATTTTGCAGTATCTCGATGCAAACAGTGCGCTCTCTGTTATATTAATCAATTGATCAGATCAGAAATTTATATTTCAATACATCATTGTCAGTTTATTTTGTATTTATTTGTGTCTGGTCGCGCTTTAGTACAAACCACATGGGACGGACGGCATGATCTTCGTTATAAATTATTTTTTTTATTCATATTTGAGTATTTATTATTTGCATTTGTGTAATGAAAATGATTATTTATTATGTATTGGGATGTCTTACTGTAGATGTGAAATATTTCATTGTGCAAGATGATACTAGTTTAACCAATCGAAGATATGAAGTACTGCTTAAAAATGTATTTTGCAGTATCTCGATGCAAACAATGCTCTCTTTGTTATATTAATCAATTGATCTGATCAGAAATTGATATTTCAATACATCATAGTCAGATTTTGTGATTAAAAAATTGTCGATTCGCGATTTCCTCGGTTTTTTTCAGCAGGAATATCAAACATTTGATGATGTATAGAAAATGCCAATGTAACGAAATATACTGTTTAAAAATCTCAAAATTAAGTTTACAAGGACCGAAGTTTCCTTGTGTACATAATTATATTTTGGATAGATTTATTCTGTCGTATCTTCAAAATTCAGTCAGATTTTCGAAGATGTTTGATTAGAGTGAATTTCTGGAAATCTGCCATGAAAAATATCCCTCAGAATTATGAAAAAATGTGTAAGTAAATTTCCCAATGAATATAAAATGGTACTACAATATCTATTTCTTATAGATATTAAACTAGTATGTGAAAGAAATAAAGCATTTTGTTGTGGAATAGTGACATTTTAAATTCTTATGGATTTTGGTGTCCTCTTATATTGAAATACATTTTACCTTAATTTAAGTCAATGTGATCTGCAGGAAGTAGGCTTAAACAGAGGTGTAGTTAAAGGGGGCATATATTTTTGCCTACTTTGAATATTACATTGTAGCTAACTTATGTTAGGAGCATTAACTCTCTCAATACGGGAACGTCCCAAATGTCCCTTCAAGGAAAAGACGGTGGCCATCCGAAACTTCCGAATATCACTGTGAAATTTCCACCCCTTTTCGCTGAGTGTGAATGATTTCACTCCCGCGGCTCTCACTTTCCTTGTTAGAGTGGCTTGCTCAGATGGATTTGGAGAAAGGGGGGGGGGGGGCTCTTAGAATTCGGATACTGCCAGTTGTCATTGTGGTTTTAGAGTGAGGGAGTGAATTTCCCTTATCTTTGAAAGAGGAACTCGAGCGTTCTCGTATTTTGAGGAATCGGAGGGTTAATGGTTAAGGTTATTAAAAATAGAAAAAAAATCTGAGTTTCTATGCTATTTATAATACTATTGGTTGTTACAATGTACTGATCGCGATTGCGTAAAAAAAATTCATTTAAATTATGTATCATCCTGAAGACCAAATTTAGACATGCAAATTACCAGCCATAATATTTTTAAAAAAAGAAAGCAGTCTTCTAGTTGCATGCTCTAGATTAATGTTAGTATTTTATTAAAAGGGAGCAAATTTCATAAAGTAAAGAAAGTTAATAACTAGCTGTATAACTTTTTATTAATTTCCAACTATTTATTTTAATATATTACTGCACACTCACTTTTAGTTGTGCATACTTTTCTATAGAAAATGGTGTGATGACAACGATGGCTATAGGCATCATGTGCAAGCGTGTATTGAACTCTTAAGAAATTATTACTGAAATATATTGATTAATATTTTTACTTATATAATACTAAAATTAAGAAACTGCTAGCTCAAATATTGGGTGATATATTCATCATAATATTTGTAGGTGTTAAAATGTCACAGAATTCACCAAGTCTGAATAATTAATTTTTCTCCTAGTTAACATGAAATAATAAATCTGGCACATGCAGTGTCTCAACCATCTTTAAGGGAACTAAAAGCAAGTTATTTGGTCATCAAGTGAGAGATCTTTAATATATGGCTTTACAGAATTTTATGATTAATAATACCTCTAAAGGTTTAATCTATTTTTTCAGCTTAATTAATTATTGCGCACTGCACAGTTAAGTCGGATTTTGGATCTCTCAGAATTTCGTATACTTAAAGCAGTGCTTGTCTCGTATGATATGAAATCTTTCAAATTATTATATTCAAAGTGGAGATATAACGATTAGTGATTTGGCTGAATATCGAATATTCGACCAAATTTCTCCGGAATATTCACTTTTTAAAAACATTTCATTTTTAATTGTAAATAAAATATTTCTCAACTTTTAAATGAAAAAAAATTGAAGATTAATAAAATTGATTTTTTATTATTTGTATATTAAAAAAAATGTTAACACTTTGAGTATTTTTGTAACATTTTAGATATCTTATTCCCAAACTTCATTTTGGGTCTATTTCCTGATATCATTGCAGAACATTACAATGACTAATTTGGAAGAAAATTCATTGCATAAATTAAACATATTAGAAATAAATTCCTATTATATTAAAAGAACTTCTAATAGCTAGGATGAAATGTCCACTTAATTGGTGGGGAAAGAATGCTGAAAATTTTCCAACATTTGCACATTTAACAAGAACAGTGTATATTAAGTATTTATTTTCTGAAGTTATCGGACTGAAGTCATTGTAATTTCAGACTTTGCAATGATAAATGATGTCCAACACTATTAAATACAGTTATGTGATATGCAACTTAAAAGTTGAGTAAATGTTAGGGTTTTTTTTTTTGATAATAAATGTATTGAAATATAATTTTGCCATTTTTAAAAGCATATTTAAAAAAAATTACTATCCTGAATATATTCGGCCAGACTGAATGTTTGGTAAATAGGCCGAATATTGGCCGAATTTTTTTTTACATCCCTAATTGAAAGAGTAATTATTTAGTATCTCATGGTCTGATAAACAACCAATCATTAATTTCAAAAGAATGGTGTGCTTCAGGAATGTCACACATACAATTCCTTTTTTAGAGTTAATTAACAAAGACATTTTACGTACCATTAAGTTAATATTTTTTTAATGTAACAATTAATTTTTATATTTTTTTCTTTTCTTATTAGATGTTCCTATACCAAAGTCTAGTGAAAAACATAAAAAGAAGAAGAAATCACTTGGTGTGAGTATGATTAACTATTGTGCATTGCATTTTAAGTATATGTTAAACATTTTGCTTCTAAAATTGACTAAACAAGTCTTATATATAGTCTTATGTATTTCCAAACTGTGTCATTGATGAAATATAAAATCAACCAATTAAAAATTCTAATATGAAGATTTAATGAATACTTCATAATATTTAAGAAGCTGTATTTAAAGGGTTCGGATACTGTAATAAATATGATAAAATAATCTTGTCTCTGTTATCCAAACATAAATCCTGTCTCTGTTGAATAAAATTTAAACTTAGAAATTACAGTTTTTCATGCCATCATGTGCAATTAATATTTATAAATAATGTTGGGGGTAGCATTAAGATTGATATAAGGTAAATGCTCCAGTAGTGGGCCACTTAAGGGTATTTCCTCAATTATCATCTAAACTTTTGAGAAGTTTCGCTAATCTCTATTTTTTATGGTTGTTCAAACTTTTATCTAAAATAATAATCACCTGAAATATCAAAATAATTGTAATATAATTTTTTAAAAATTAAAAACTTAGATCACTCCTATGCACCAGAAGTGGGCATAGGAAACTTTTGATGTACCAGTAGTGGGCATACCAAAAGTGGGCCACCCAAATTTGTCAATTGTGCCAAAGAAAAATGAATAAAATTATTACATATAGTAATAATAACAATATATTAACATTATACACTATAAAAAATGCAATAAAAATGGCTTGATATAGGTGAAATCTTTTATTTATAGATTCTAGTCACATGAGATTTACATTTTTTCTCTAACAGCCAATTTTTTTATTAAAGGTATATGCTAATTATCAATCTTTCATTTTAAGTTCTGTTTGAGGCATTATGGATATTAAATCTAGATATTTTATGTTGAATAAATCTTTGTCATCATCTTCCCTCTGCAGCCTGGAAAGAGCCCTCTTTAAATGGTGATGGAATATTTCTTGATGGTCCAGCAATGCGATAGTTATTATTGTATGCCTCGTTACAGAGCCCAACTAATTCTTGAATATCAATCTTTTCCTCAACAGTACTATAAAATATTTATTATTTAAGTAATTGGTCAGAATGTTCCATTAGTACACCAGTAGTGGGCCATTAGTGTATCAGAAGTGGGCCATGTGGCCCACTACTGGTTCTGATAAAAATAAAGCAAATCTAATTAAATAAAAAGACTTTACAAGATATAACCTTATTATTAAACACCACAAAACAGTCTATTTGAGAGAAAGCATGTGCTCCAGTACTGGCCTCCCTAGGCCCACTACTGGAGCATTTAGTAAAACATTGATCCAAAAGTGGGCCACCCTTCACTATCCATAAATTATCAATATTATTTAATTTAAAGATAGTTTATAATACATCATTATATAATCAAATAACATCAATAACAATTCATTTTAAAAACAAATAGAATGTATGCTAAAAAAATAGTTGAATGAAGAGTTACCTCTTAAGGAAATCACTAAGAATGAGCTAAAAATGCTTCTCTCAGAGACTGACTTCAACAACAAACTTTCTAGCTCCTAACTAAACAGGAAATAAAGCCTGTGCCTTTGGTATTTAGTTGATAAGGGTTTCAGCCTACCAGAGGCAGATCTCTTATTTCACTGGAATGTTGGAATTTTTTGTTTTTCAACTTAAAAATTCAAGTGGCCCACTACTGGTACGTGGCCCACTACTGGAGCACTTACCTTATTGCTGAAATATAATTTTGGCCTTTAGATATTTGAACAATGGCTGTTTTCATTAGTGTTTTTCAGAGTGTCATTTTTCTGCCAAATTTAATTTTTAAGTGTTATGTAAACCTCTAAATCATTAAACTTTCAGTATTATTACAATCTTTTTCACTGTTTTTAAATTTTTTTATTATGATCATTAAACTTTATGACAATCTTTTAAAAATATTGTTACAAAAATCGTCTGGTGGGTGTACGTGAATGTAGTTCCACAAGCAGGATAATAAAATAAAGAAATGTCTCTTTATTTTATGAATATTCCAGAAAAACAAAACTTAGCACAGGTAGCAAAAGTAATCAGCAATTTTATAAATTAATAACTCAAACATGCAGCAGATTACTAATGTCAGTCACGGCACTTTCAATAGCTCTCAGTGTTTATCAGTTCACCAGCTTCACTGCTGATCAAACTCCAACTGATCCACTCGATGAGCTGCTCTCTTTTTCGACAGGATGTGAGATCACTTACACTTCTCTCAAAGGTTCTTGATATTTTCGCTTCTAGTAGAGATAGGACCACAAATCATTAATTTTCTAGAAGTTTCGTTTTGTCGCCAAGATCGGAGTTCATCGGCTTAGCACCCAACAAAACTGTCCTTCTTGTCATAAGATTAGCATATCAGGGAAACAACTTTGTAACAACATTTTGTTTCTCTGTTTAGGAACGACAATGTGAAGAGGACTATCTTGTTCCAACAGATGCTGCTGTCGTGGAGAAGACTTCAGAATGGCCTCTGTTGTTAAAAGTAAGTTTTCTTAAGCTTATATTTGTCATTCATTGTGTGAATGTTGGGATCATTTTATGTACATGAAATAAAGGCTGGGACCTTTGCAGCATATCAGCATGCACTGTTGTTATGAGCTTTTTTTACAGGGTTCCAACGGTCCTCGAAAACTCCTTGAATTTTATTTGCCATACTCAGGGCCACAGAAAAGAACTTGATTTTTCGTTAGGTCCTTGAAAAGTCCTGAAAGGTACTTCATTTTTTTTTTGTTGGATCCTTGAAAAGTCCGTGAGAAATTCGAAATGTACTCTAGCTTGAGAATTCCACCACAGGAAAAAGGGTGTTGCTAAGGGAACGCTGTCAGTCACCATTCTTTTCTCTAGTTTGGAGGAAGAGGGAGGGGTGGTAAAAAAGGGTGTTGCTATGGGAATGCTGCCAATCACCAATCTTTCCTCTCTGTAATTTGCAGGGAGGAGTGGGGCTGGCAAAAAATGAGTAGATTTTCGAAATGAGGGATTCCTTGAGATCCAGAAAAAGTAGGTCAATTTATTCTAAAACTAGATTTTTTTTATTTTGATACTTCTTATCAGATGAGATAATATTCGCTGGTCTTTTATCATAAGTAGAATAAAACATCGATGACTACCAATGAAAATTGGTCATTTACTGACTATCAGAAACGAAGGCCATCTGCATTTCAACTCTCGCGCCAGGCAGCGGGATGTTTACATTTACCTTTCCGTGGAACCAAAATTTACTCTATAAACAGGATCGCGTTCCGTTTATTAGTTATATACTCGGTTGATAGATATTAATTGTACTCAAATGTGGAAGACGCACGGGAATTTGGTTTTGTCCCAAAGAGATTTAGACAATTTGTGAGATCGTGAATTTTCCTTCATCTGTCTATCCAAAAAAAAAAAAAAAAATTGCCATCCACACTGGATACTGTTTGCTTCTTTGATGATTTAATATCAAATACGAGTTATAACCAAAATTAATTCATTTTTCCATTTCAATGAGATCTTTTTGGTGAATTATTGCAATACCTGACATTATTAATATTTTTATGTCAGCATTTTTTTTTAATTTTGTGTATTCTTTTTTTTCTGTTATGATTACGGATCATTTTGATAAATTATGGGATCTTCAAAGTATTGGATGGAAATTACTTGTTATAGAAAAGAGATTTTTTTCGTGTTTATGCATGCATGTTCGGTTTTTATTCTTTATGCACTCCCAAATGGTTTGACTTGCAATTAAATTTGGTAAAGTGATGGATTAGTGCAAGAAGGAGCTCACACGGTAGATTTTAAAAAAAATTGAATTAGATTTTTATTTATTTAATTTTAAGTAGTAAATTCCGACGTTTTTTGCCCATTTTTGCGAATTTCCTTTTTTCCCATTATTTTTTACATACATGATAATGAGAAGAAAAGTAATGCTTTTGGTATTTTAATTTATCATTTCTTGTATTTTTCTCATCTTTTGATGTTTTGTTTCTCTTTGAGCCGTATTGAAAGAAGTTGGTTGGAATCAAAAGTTAAATTTTTTTTTTCTATAATAAAGAAATATTATGCTTTGGTGTTTTAATATATAAACATTGAAAAAAATCGTTATCTTGCCTTTTTCATATTTTTTTTGTCTTTTAATATTTTTTTCAATGGATATTTTTATTAAGATTTTACTTTGCCTAAGATTTTTTAAGTTTATATTTTTAATCAGCAATGCAGGGAATGCAAATCTCTTGTTACAAAGTAGAAGGTTTGTATCTTTTTTTAAGGACCAGTGGTGTCTTCGTTGATTTAAATTGAGACCCCTTTGAAGAGATGGATTCTAAAATGGAAGGGATCGGTTCCGTAATGCTGAAGATCGGCATGCAAACCTTTTTGAGCGACTCTTGCACATTTTCATTTTCCAACAAACTTTCAGTCTTTTTCTGTTATTTTGAGTTGTTTTTATGAGGGCTACTAGTATGAGTCACAACAGGACAAGGGAGGCCTTCCCCTTTGAAAACTCTGCAACATGTTTTCCAAACAGAAAAATTACAGAAGTGTGAAAAATATATTAAGTAATGAGTAATAATTTAATTAAGTTAACTCTTAAAAAAAATTAAGTTTAAAAATTAATTTTGGGCTACAGATTTCTTGAGTGTCAGTTATTTTCAAACAGGTTTTTGTTCCCGTTTGGAAAAAATCCTATGGATACTATAGTAATCAATTTTTACTTACTATTAGTTCTTATTAATAAAACTTTTTTTCTTTTTCAACATTCATAGAGGATTAATATAAGTGGTTTGATTACTGAAATTGAATATAAAGGAGCAAGGGATGCCGGGTTTTTTTTACTCTTCATTATGGCAAATAGTCGGATAAATTTTTGTACTCCGTTCACACAAACTGGCTATTCAGTTAGTAGATAAATAAATATATGGCAAACATTTTAAAGGGTCATACATCACACTGAACTGCATTGCATTGGTTTCTGCACTGCAGAAGTCTGCTGACAAACTAACTGAAAAGGCTGAGAAAAGTAGAGATTTTCAATCTATTGCAGAATTGAATAATTTTAAGAAAACAGCCAAAGAAAGGGCTAATGAAGTCAAAATGATCAATGAAAAAACTGAGGCTTTAACAGAGCAACTTAAAATGTAAATTTAAAGTATTTTGAAGTTTATTTATTTAAATATAAATGAAGATTTGTTGATTTGTACCTGTCTCTTGCTTTTTTTCCTTTCTTCATTCCCATGCAATGGTCAAAAGTAAGAATAGAGGTTCTTGTAGGGCTAACCCTTTTTTAATGAATTTTGTTTCAGCTAATGTGTTTCTGATGTGAGCTACTAAGTAATGCTTAGTAGTAGTTTGTGTAAAATTAGCATCTAGTAGTACTACACTATAGCTAATAGTAAGGGTGCTTGAATTGTGATCTCGAAACTCACTCTGCACTGTAGATTTTGGTTTACTAACTGCAAGGGGGAGCAAAACGTGTCTTTTATACACTTCACTTAAGTATCTAAAATTCATAAGTAAGAAAGTGATGACACATTTGAACGTTAAAGTTGAAAATATTTGATTTAAGTTTGTCTTTTGCATTTTTGTGTCCTAAAATATGTAATTTTATGGTCCTTGATTTTTTTTAAAAAGGCCCTTGAAAGTAATTGAATTTTTTTCTTCAATAAGAGTGGGAACCCTGTTTTATTGTTTACATATTTTTAGCTGTTATTGTTTTGGCATTCACCTTATGATCTGCACAAATAATTTAAAATTCATTTTTAATGTCAATTATTCAGTTATAAGTGCAGCAATGAAGTTGATTTTTATTTATTTTCTTTTTAAGTTTCTGGTTATTGATATGAAAATTCAGAAAAGAATTAACTTGCGTATTTAACAACTGTGAAACTAACTGTTAAAGCTGAATGTTCATCAAAAATAAAACAAAATAATTCTGAAGTTTTAGCATTTTTAGATGTTCTCTGAATTTGAAATAAAAATGGGACAAAAAAAATTTTATTTTTAAAAATAAGAAATTGATTATTTTGCTATTTAATTAAAAAATATAGAAGCTCAAGGGGAAAATATTAATATAATGTAACTTCAAGAGTACTTATAGTTTGAATTATTTATATTTGAAATTTCAGATGGATCATTGTATATTTTAATTAGCTACCTTGTTAGGAATAGGGCCACTCCACTTGGCCAGTTTTGAGCAAAAACGAGTTTTAATTTTCAAAATTATTATAACAAGCTACAAAAAAAAAAAAAAATCTTGGATCATTATTCTATATGTGGAACTGACTCTTCTCTGCTCTTTTGAAATGACAGATGACTGAATTTCAAAATGGATTGATTTGGACATTGGTCCTTTTGCTACCAAGGTACCTGAATTATGAAAATCATACATTTAGAAATTGAGTAATTTCTTATTGGATATCATAATTTTGTTTCTTGTTAAAATTTATGCAAGGTCTAATATTGATTATGTAGCAACTTTTTACACTCATAACCTCTTTTCGTGAATAAAAGTTTCCATAACTGCATTTCCACCAGAAAAATTTTGCTGTGACACAAAAGTTGTGAAATAAATAAGAAAGTGATTTAGAAATTGATAACTAAAAAATATTTAATTTTAAAAAAGACCTTTTAGTAAATTTTTTGCCATCTTTTGCTTTTTCAGATTATTTTATTTTTATCTTTTTGCAAATGTTGAATAATATAACTTCACGAATAATAAACCCTGATGTCCTGAAAAATCTGAAACAAGAATTGTTTTGTAGCTAGTAGTTTCTGAATCCCTGCTTAGAAATAAATAAATACTTTTTAATATTCATAATCAGTCAATTTAGTCTTTTTAGGACATATTCGAAGAGTGTTTTTTCTCATTTTTTTTGGAAAGGTTAACAATTATAGTTATTCACATGCCTTTGAAATGCTTTAAACTATGAGATTTAAATGTTGTAATTAGGTGCTTTAAAAATTAATATATAAATCTCCTTTTCTTTTCCCAGAATATTGACAAATTGAATGTAAAATCAAGTCACTACACCCCAACTGACCATGGGTCATCTCCTTTGAAACGACCTATTAATCAATATCTGGAGTCAGGATTCATCAATTTGGATAAACCATCCAATCCTTCGTCTCATGAAGTAGTTGCTTGGACAAAGCGTATACTAGAAGTGTCAAAAACTGGACATAGTGGAACGCTTGATCCCAAAGTCACTGGATGTCTTGTCGTCTGTCTTGGAAGGGCAACTCGACTTGTAAAATCACAGCAAGGAGCTGGCAAGGAATATGTTGCTGCTTTCAAACTACACAACACTCCTGATGAGCCAGTTAGAGTGAAAACAGTAAGATATGTTTATTTATGTTTCAGTTTGATAGTTTCTATGGGCTGGATGAAAAATAGATGATGGCTCTGCTGTTGTGGGGCGGATATTTTTTTTGTTCTTGACCGAATCAGATCGGCAATAGTTTTTACACCTTCAGGAGTGGGTGGGGAGGCTGACTCCCATGTGTATTCCTCAATTTGAGAATTTATTCTTAAATTTTTTTCCTCTATTGGAGACAAAGCGGATTTTTAGCAAGCTAAAGCCACAAACATTCCCTCTACAAAATGTTAACCTTTGCTGGATTCTGTCTGTAGGTTATGTGATGTGCAATATAGATATTACCTACTTAATTAAGAATGGCATTATTGATTGAATCAAGAATTGCATAAGAAGTAAATCTTTGTTTTTTTATTTGATTTAAATTGAAGTATCTTTCTTTGTCATGAACTGTGGCCTTTTTATTTCTTATAGCAACTTCATATGAGGTTTGATGTATTTATTTTAAGCAGATTTGAAAATATTTAATGAAGAATACTGTATAGATTTCATTTTACAGGATAATTATCATTAATGAATAGTTTAAAATTATTAATAGATTTATGATTAGTTAAAAATCCTTTTTAATATTTATTTTGCATCTCCTCCTCTATGCCCAGTGTCAAAAAAATAACAGCATATTGGATTTTTGTATATTGAAATTTGTTCTCCTAATGCTCTAATAAATATATTTTAGATCTTGGACGGTATGGTAGGAGCATTATTTCAACGCCCTCCATTAATATCAGCAGTAAAAAGGCAGCTTCGTATCAGAACAATTTATGATATTAAATTGTTGCAGTATCAAGTGGAAAATAATTTAGGTATCAACTACTTTTTATCATCTTACTCTTTTATTTCAATTAATCAATCATAGTTTTTCATATTTTTTTATTAAAGCAGTGGTTTTAACCCTCTGACTGAAGTATATTTTCTACTGCGATTTTCACAAGCTATTATGTTTAGTTCGAACAATTACAGCTTTGAATAGTTATTATAATAATAAAGCCTTGCATATAAATAACAATTTGTTTCGTTCAACCGTTTTTGAACATGTTTGCAAAATTGATTTGAAATAAATCGACAGTCAGAGGGAAATGACATTGTTCGGCAGTATATCCTTGTCTAACCAGAAATATTTATTTTCCTTCAGAAATACTTCATTATGCATCTATTTAAAAGTTGCAAATTATCTTAATTTTTGTGTATAATTTTCTTATTTATATTCAAATTTCAATGTTTAGCAGTAAAATTTGGCAATTTTTCTTTCTGAAGCTGTCTTATTTTTCTGTTTATTTTTAATAACTTATCTACAGATTTTAAAGAACAAAACAGCTTTTAAAAAAACTAAATTTACTGAAGCAGTTATATTTAATAACAAATATTCTCTTATTAACTTACAAGGAGAGAGCACGACTTGGGAAATTCAATTCGGGATGAAAATTGGCATATTAGTAGCTTGGCATTAGAGTGTTCACCCATTAACCACTTAACAGTCTCTTTTTTCTGACATATTGTGTCAAAAAACAAGCATATTTTTAAAAATCAATTTTATTTTAAAATCGATTTTATAAACTCAAATCAACAGTCAAAACTATTATACGTGTTGAATTTATGAAATTATTATAATTTTTATTTACAATGAAAAAATTGCATTTTTACTTAAAGTTGGCTTTTTTCCGGTGAATTAAGCAAACTGGGAAAAACACTTTACAAAAATGGATGTTAAAAAAAGAGAATTCATCATTATACTTACATCTAATATCTTTTAAAATTCAGGTTTTGTATGATAAATTTTAAAACACGGTGACAAGCATAGACCAACATCACAGTCGGGACAAAAATATCTAGTTTCTTTTCTCACTCTTTTTCCGAAATCGTTTCTTTTAGAGCAACACACAAAGCACTGCCTTGTCGGTCTCAATTTTTTGTCGCTGGGACCAATCACTTCTAAAAAATGTCTTTCAGTCAATCGTAAGGGATTGGGCAAAATTCCTGGTCGTCCTTTTTTTTCATTTACAGTCCCGTGTCTTTCAATCAGGCGATCTATTATATCAAGTCTGAAATTCAAATGCGAGTATTTTCCTCCATGCTTCTGGTATAAAACAAATGCATTCCACAGCGATACTTCTAAAAGGTGGAAGAATATTTTTTTGTAATATTTCTTTCCTCTTTTCTTTGTGACTGGATAATTGGTGAGATGCTGATCCATTCTATCTACACCTCCCATGGTATTATTATATTCCATCACTACCTTTGGTTTCTTTCTGACTTCATTCTTGTAAGATGGCACTTCAATCATTATAGGGTTGTGTATTGTGGATAATAGAGATACAGCTTTCTTATCCATCCATTTGATTAGACAGACTTTTCCTCTTTGGTATGCACAGATTTCGCCTAATTTTAATTTTTTCTTCTGTAATTCTTTTGGGACGTCTTTTCTGGTAAGTTTGAGGGTTCCATATATATCTGTTCGACGGTTGATAAGGATATCTGCAAGTTCTGGTGATGTGTAATAGTTATCTGTCGTTAGGCAGTATCCTTTATTCAATAGTGGCTGCATAAGAGTCATCACTACTTGAGAGGACTTGCACAAATGCTGGTAATTATCATCAAAAAGTGTATCTTTCCCAGTGTATATAATAAGTTGATACACATAACCTGACTTCGATTCACATAAAATAAAACTTTTTATGCCGAATCGTGATCTCTTTAGAGGTATATACTGTTTCCAGTGTAATCTTCCCTTGTACAGCATCAAACTCTCATCGATTGTAACATCTCTTTCAGGTGTGATAGTTTCTCTGTAACGAGTATTCAAATGCTTGATGATCGGCCACAATTTCTGCAGTTTTGGACACTCATGTGTTTTAGCATCAAATTTGGTATCATCAGAAAAATGTAAATACCGGTGAATAAGATGAAAGCGTCGATAAGACATAATTTTTGTAAAAAATGGAGTTGATGTTGAATGTCTCTTACTCCAGTATTGCTCAACATCTGGCTTTTTCACAATTCCTTGCAAAATATTCAAAGCAAGAAACACTTGAATTTCGTTCTTCGTTGTTGGTTCCCATTTTTTTGCTCTGCTTTTCCTTCGCAGATTACTATTCCGAATGGTCCGATCTGCATATTTATTGGTTTCAGAAACTATAATTTCAAGAAGATTATCATCAAAGAAAATATCAAGAAATTGTAGAGTTCCATTACTTAGATCAATATTCAAATGAACAGCTGGATTTGCTGTGAAAGGAAATCGCGGTGGAGGTGAAGGAGGATTAGTAATATCTAGTTCACAAAAGTTTCGAACTTGAGTTAGGTCATCCGAACTTTCCATTTCCTCATCACTAGAACAGTCCGAAAAAGAACTTTCATAACTTCCAGAATCATTTAGAGAACTTTCAGATTCACTGTCTGATCCACTATAAGAGTTATCATCTGTTATGAGCTGTTCATTATCACTCATTCTTCTTTATTTCAGCGTCAAAAGAAACAGAATTTGCAGCAAGCTGTACGATAAACAGATTGATTGAAAACAAAATTCGCAACTTTCCGGCGTAAAAGAAAAACAGTAAAAAATAAACTAGAAACCAGATTTGCAATCAGATCTTTACTGGACTACTAGAGCCATCTGTTAGAAGCATTGCAAACTAATCAAGCAAAAAGATCGGGAGAATCAGAGGATTAGAGCAGAAAAATACGTCGCCCGAGTGGCGTTCGGGCAAAACAGGAAAGTCCCACTTCCAAGCGCCCGAGCGCCATTCGGGCAAAACTGGGAAGTGGTTAATCTAAAAAAGTGCAATGACCAGCCAATTCGGAGGAAATGGCCCTCAAACTTTGGGCACAACTTATATACCAGTAACTTTTCACAAGCAATCAGTGCTCAGATAGCTTAGATGTTAGTGCACTCGACTACCATTCGTTAGGTCCGCAGTTCGGTCCTGGCTGCTGTTTCTTTATTTTTTTCAAAATTATTCCAAATTAAATTAAAAATTTTAAAAAATATTTTTAATTAAAACTTTAATTATTTTTATGCAGAAAATAACTTTATTGATATGATTCTTGGATTACTGATAAAAAAATAATAAAAATATTATATAAACAGTAAAATAATTATAAATACATCTTTAATGGCCATAAATATTAACTATAATAAAAATTATTCTAAATTCATTGTAAGTTTTAAATTATTGGGTTTTTATGTTCACAAATTTTTCGTTCTTATTTTATCTTGGAAACAGTAGAGAGCAGATGTGAATATATTGAATACATATGCAGATGGTCCAATATTTTAATGATGGAACAAAAATAGCAGAGAGCGGCTGTTAATCTATTAAATGCTTAGGCAGATAGTCCGAAATTTCAATAATTGAAAAGGGACCAATGGATCCCTTTACTCATTATCATATAAAATTCGTAGAATGAATTTATAAAATGTATGAGTGACGAGGCCTAAAAAATATCTTTCATGTCATGGGTAATTGTAGTTATGATTTATTACCTTTAAAGTTATATTTATCATTATTTTAGTACTTATAAAATAAATTTACCAATAATTGAAGTATCATATGTATAAACAGTAATTTTATGTATAAAAAATTAATTTTAATTAAAAATATTTAAAAGTTTTAAATTTAATTTGTAATAATTTTAAAAAACTTTAAAAAAACTGTCAATCTTCCTAATGAAAGAGAGATAATTTGTAATGTGAACGAAGTTTGTATTCCTACAGATCTAAAGGACCATTGCTCTTCTGAAGAATAGTCATTTATTAATTGTGCAAGGTGTCAAATTATTTTTTGCTTCCAGTGTCTTTATGATATAATTATTATTCTGGTTTTTGTACATAATTTAATACAGAAATATACAGTTACTAGTAAAAAATTAAAATTAATTAATAAATGTAGAATAAACTTCTAAAATTTATGAAGGATAATGCCTAAACAAAAATGTTTTATGATGCGAGTCATTAGAGATAAAATTTATCACCATTAAAGATGTATTTACAATTATTTTACTGTTTATATATTATTTTTATTATTATTTTATCTGTAATTCAAGTGTCATATAAATATAGTTTTCTGCATAAAAATAATTGAAAGTTTTAATTTAAAATATTTTTTAATTTGGAATAATTTTGAAAAAAAAAAAAAAAAAAAAACTGCAGCCAGGACCGAACTGTGAACCTAGCGAATGGTAGCCGAATGCACTAACATCTAAGCTATCTGAGCACTGATTGTTTGTGAAGAGTTACTGGTATGTATATAAGTTGTGCCCAAAGTTTGAGGGCCATTTCCTCCAAATTGGCTGGCCATTACACTTTTTTAGATTAACGGGTGAGCACCTAATGGTATGCTACTAATATGCCTAATTTCATCCCGAATTGAATTTCCCGAGTCGTACCCTCTCCTTGGTAGGCAAATATGGAACTTTCAGAATGAAAATATTTGTCATCTTAATCAACATATAATGATTGCTTTTATTTCTAGAAATCTTTTTCTATCATCAATGTTGTTTAATTAAGATTTCATGACATATTTAATATGTCATAATAATCTGTAAAAACTTATAAAAAGAATGTCATAAGTTTTTCTCTTTTTCAATATTTTGAAATGCCCTGTACAAAACTTTTCATTATAAACAATTAAAATTGACTTAAGATGATTATGCAAATCTCTACATTGAAGTTGAATTGAAGTAAGATTTTAAGGTTTTATCCTGTTTCATAATTCTGTTGTGTTATCTCCTGTAATTTTTCTAAAACTTGAAACAATTGTATTATGATTATCCATTATATGTTATATTAGCTTGCATTGAATGCATAGATATTATGTATTCTCATTTGCTCTGAGTGAGAGGTGTTCATGTATTCAGTTTTAAATATAGCATTTTAAAAAATTTAATGAAGTTTAAAAAAAACTAGGATTTAACCAGCAATTTCTCAACTAATTATTTTGGAGATTCACATATTCATATTTAACCAATATATATTATCTTCAAGGAGAAGTGTTAATTTTGACTTTTAATTTAGGTATTTTCTGGGTCAGTTGTGAAGCTGGCACCTATGTTCGAACTTTATGTGTTCATTTGGGTTTGAGTCTTGGTACAGGGGCACAGATGGTAGAGTTGCGACGAGTACGTTCTGGTATACAGAGTGAAAAAGTAAGTAATAATGGATTTATTGAATTCAAAGCTATTTTTTAAAAAGTAAAATTGTTAAAAATTTAACCTTTGACTGTCTAATTTAACCATTTTATTAACATCAGAATTATAACAATATGGTTGTGAAATACATCTACTTTTGGTAGTTTTATTGTTATTATTTTGTAACTTTAGAATCTTTAAGTATCTTGTTTATTGTAAAAACACATATTTAACTTTTTAATGATAGATGCCATAAAAATATTTTAATAAAAATTATGCTAGTCTTGTGGCAGGAGAACTATTGGTTTGAGTTCATTTTCTACTAGACTAACCATATATATAACAATATTCCGAGAGGTATAATGTGTAGAGGCAAACATAAGAAGGTGGCAATTTATTTAAATATAGACATAATTAAATTAATACAGAGTATGCAGTAATAGATAACTAAAAATAGTTAAACATTGCAATAATTATGTATCCCTGCAATGGCCATCAGAGAAAATATTAAGCTCAAAGCTGCTCATCTTACCAGGAAAGAGTTATATCATAAAAGGAGAATGTTACAAAATCATGGCAAGCTTAAATAGTGCTTTTGAAGAGGGACTTCCCTCTGAAATGGGATTTGATTAACAATGAAGTTTCTGTGACTTGTTTAGTCAAAGTAGAAGTGCTATTATCTAAGATTGAAGAAGTAATTTGTTTATAATTAAAAGTTGAGGAGTGTTAAAAAGAATTATTTTAAGGATGATTAAAAATTCTAAATCATTACTTATGTGTGCTTATTAAATATGGTCAAAAACTAAATGCTATCATATTTTTGTGATGTGAAAGTTTGGAGAGCAAAGGGCCATCTGGGTATTGTTTTTTGACATTAGATTACAGTTCAAAGTTAACAAGGGCTTGTTTTCAGTAGTTTGTGCGTCTCCAAAATGGTGTTTTAATCATGCTAATCAGTCAGTGTTTAGGCTTAGGTATGTCATGCTGGAGTCAAAAACCACTCGCTTGGTTGCCTTTCTTTATTGGCACATACATTCGGGACATAGAATGGGACCAAATCAAGTTGATTGCCATTTACACAGAGCGTGCAATGTTCATATACTTACAAACAATAGCACAATAATTACACTATAGCACACTAAATCTTGTCTCATGGAACCTGCTTTTGAGTCAGTCAGGTACACGTGTACAATAACCGAGGGGAGAAGCCAAGACACATCTCGTCATCTGTATGCACTTTAAACAGGGATGAGATTCTTCCGCTTTTTCGCGAATTTCCGCTTTTTTTGTTATTTTGAAGAAATTCCGCTTTTTTGTCTTTTTTTCTCTCAAAATTCTGTTCCCCCGCCCCCACAAAAATTTGCTTTTTCTTCCGAAAATTCCGCTTTCACGCAAAGAAAAGAAACCTTCCTATTTTCCATTTTCGAAAGAAAATTCTGGGAAAACATGCTCGACCGTGCGGCTTAACTCCACCGGCTAGGAAACTAGCTGATTCATCTTCTACTGATGAATCACCATTATATCAGCAAGCTCTACAAGGATGAACATTCCAACATATTCTGTGCTATTCAAAGTATTAAGTACCACATTTTTGCATGAACATGTTGGAAAAAAAAAAAAATTAGTTGGAAACTTAAGGTCATCTTGTAGGGCGTACCAAGATGAAGAAATAAAAAAAATGGAACACAAACAAATAAATAAACTACATAAAAAAAGAAACTCCTGTCAAAAGAGGCCAAATGCAACAAAAAAGCAGAGAATAAGACATAAATAAAAAATAAAACATGATTTACCTAGGCATTCTAGAGATAGTGTAGTCCCGACAACTATGCCAGTAATTAAACAGAGAGATACTAAAGAAGACTGTGCAAAAACTTTAAGCCTCTACTGAAAATAAACTTGCAGAGGATGCAAACACATCCTTTATTGAAGAAAAATCTGTCAAAGATAGGAGGCCTCCAAAACAAGGGGTGAAGCGTGTTAATGGAGATCTGTTACCACCAAAAGCCACACAATTAAAAAAAACGGAAGAAAACCACTTCTTTAACAATTAAGGAAATGTTTTAAAGGGTTTCAAATAGCAATAATGCTAAATGAATCTGTCATTGTAACTGTACACTATCTCGATCCCTCTTGCTTTATAAGGTGCAAAATCATTGTGCTGTTACTTTTGCAAAAATTTATAAAAATAAAAGAAATAAAACAGAAATCAGTATATGATACATTATTATAATTTATAAAAAGCTAATGTACTTTACACAATTGCATGAAGCAAAAGAAATTATTTGTCCTTATTTTTATTTATTTTTTGAGCTAACTTTTATCAAAAGGCTATTAAATATAATTCTTCTGAGACTTCTGTTGGGTGTATGTTGAATCGCAGTGATGTACAGGTGGTAAATGTTTTAATGTCTAATTTTGTATTTTCTGATGCACCTGATGATGTGTTAAACTTGTTTGTTAACTTTTAATGTGAATGATTTAATATTCTTTTTCTTATTTATGGATACTGAATTATAAATAATTTAAGTTATTAATTATTATAGTGTAATATTTTCATCATATTGCGTGTTCTGATGTTTTACTTCTTAAAAAATCTTTTGTGTATAAATTATGGTACAAATGTTTTGCTCGTGTATGATTTCAGTCTTTTTGCTTTTTTGCCAATCTCATCCCTGTTTAAAGAATGCGCAATTAAATGTAAATATGCAAATTTCCCAAAACCAAAAATACACTAACTGTCAGCCTATAAATATTATTACATGATGTGAAATAAGTGATTGTTTTTGTTATAAATATGCGCTAAGATATTTTGCTTGTATATGTAATTTTCAAAATTATAAATTTTTCTTTAGGAAAATCTATACACTTTGCATGATGTTTTGGATGCCATGTGGTTGTATAAAAACCATAAAGATGATAGTTATCTACGAAGAGTCGTTCAACCCCTTGAAGCTCTATTAGTGACTCACAAAAGAATAATAGTGAAAGACACAGCTGTAAGTAGATTTCTGTGCTTTTGATGTACAGGTTTTAATACCTGAAAGTATCTATAGTTTAATGTATTGATAATTGGTTACTAAAAAATGGATTTTTAATGTTCATCACATTTACACTTAAAAAAATACTAAATTTTTTTCCAAGGTTAATTTTATTGACTTGGAAAAAGAAATACAGGAATAATTTTCTCTTAAAAATTAGATAAGTGTCTAGTTGTTAGAGGAGAGTTAATACTTAATTTTCTTAGACGATATTTTTTACCCTTTAAGCGTTCAGTTATTTAGATCTAATAACTTATCTTAAAAATTAGCTTTTAAAGTGAATAGTTGGACCTTTAATGCATTTAATCAAGTTTCTGAAATCTTGAGAGAATATTTCATCCTTGGTAGTTTAAGAAATTTTACACATAAACATGAATTGTCTGCTTTTGAAATGAGTATAGAAAAATATGCTCAAACGCTTAGAAGGTTAACCCTTTCCATCGCAAGGCATTAAATTTTTCAAATATAATAAAAAAACATCATGAATAGATTTAGTTTTTTTTGTCTATATATAGAATTTAAAAAAAAAAAATTAACTTGCCTCACTCCTGGGGGTGTGTGTCCCCCATTGGGGACTCTCCCCATATGAGGACCCCTTTGGACACAGCCATCTTGATGCACTCAAAAAATAATGTTGAATCTTACACAAAATCATAAATTAACCCAAGAGGATGTGCGGTGGTCATTTTATGACCCCAAGCCTTTGGAAAACTCCAATTCCTAGAAAACTAGCCACCTGTTCATTCCTTTCTTATCAGTAGCTGAGTTAGTCACCCCCCCCCACCCCCCGCATTTTTGAGTATTTAGAAAGCATTTTTGGAATTTTTCGGCCCCCTATTACACGTTTGATCAATTACTGTTGTTATTGAATGACCCCCACGTGTCTTTCCGTTCGTTCCTCAGACCAGTTATTTCGCGTGGCTGTTATGGTCAGCTCGTTTTCCTTGTCGAATTGAAGTATTTACCTGTTTCTCACAGTGATGACTCTATACAAAAAAGAAATGGAACTTTTATGTTAACTTCTTGCTGAAGTTGAAACTGATGTAGATCCAGATTTCGACAATGACACTGAGGATGCTTCAGAAGATAATTTTTCAGATCTTGAAAGTTTCAGCAAACATGATTTGGAAGAGGACGGAGATTCTGGAAATGAAGATGTAAATAACTTGGAATGGTTTTCTCATCAAAAGAGGAAGAAAAGCAAAATTTAGGCAGAATATTCGTTGTCAAAATATTGTGTTGCGTTTACCTCGAACCAAAGAGACCAGCAAAAGATGTGACCTGTGAAGAGTTGGGAGTTATTCATCAACGATAACATGATACATTTAACTGTAGGGTGTCGAGAAATGCACACCAAAATTTTCACTTGAAAGCGATACGCGAAAGATGAACCTCTAGAAATCTGTGCTTTATTAGTGGATAATAATGGAGTAGATTTGATTTATGTTAAGCTCTGTATTAATGTCTAAAAGTCAAAAGTATAATTTTTCCAACTAAAAATATAATGTTTTTAGCAGCGCAGAGTTGAATTTAAGTTTGGAGTCATTCTATGACCCCTGCGCATCTTGGCATTCGTTAAGGAGGCGTGCGTCCTCTCGGATTGAAACTTCAAGAATATTGGAGGAAAATTGTACACCCAATTTGCTAAAATTGTAAGCGTCAGGAATTGGAAAAAATTCCTATCTCTGAGTCAAGAAATTTGGGCATTTGAAATCTATAATTTTTCAGAATGAAAGCGAAATTTTATATGGCTGCCATCTGCATTCTAAAAGAAAAACTATCAGCTGCAATTTTCTGCGTTTCAAAGTGGAAAGAGATTTTTTTTTAGAAAATTTTAAAGTTGGTGTCTTCTTTTGCTACCACTGTGCCGGAAAGGGTTAAAAAGCCTGTCACAGTCCAAATGTGAACTGCAGAAATCAATATATAGGTTGCATAGTTAATTAGTGTTCTGTTCAGTAGCATAGCAAGGGTAAGTGGCATAATAGGATTTTTTTGCTACCTCATTACATTTGGCTTTAAAAAGTGACTTAAATACACTAATGATTTTGATCCATAGTGCATTGTTTGCATATTATGTTAAATGTATTTCCTGTACTTTATCCTTCTTCATTTTATTATATATTTTTTTAAAACAAGCTCTCTTTATTGAAATAGGTGAATGCTATTTGTTATGGGGCCAAAGTTATGTTGCCTGGTGTTCTGAGGTATGAAAATGGCATTGAAATAAACGATGAAATTGTATTTATGACCAGCAAAGGAGAAGCTATTGCATTGGGTAAGAAAATTTCAGTCATCTTTTTTAAGTTAAGATCTTCCTAAATTATAAGAAATTAAACAATTTTTGGAATAAATTTTAAGTTTGTAATTTTTTATTTAATTATTTTGGGAACATTAATATTAATATTAAATTGCTAACTATTGCCTAATTAGGCTGAAATTTTGTTGAATTTCTGACATTACTATACATAAAGATAAAAAAATATATATATGTTTAATTTTCTGTCTTGCTGTTTTCTTCAGGATGTAAAATATGCAATTAATTAATTAATTATTTAAGAGGACACCAACTTTAAAATTTTCTAAAAAAAAATCCCAATCCTCTTTGGAACCCCGAAAATTGCACGAAAAGGCAGGTAATAGTACTCCTTTTAAAATGTAGATGTCAGTACTACAAGATTTCGTATTGAAATTGGGAATATTAGAGATAAAAAAAAAGGGAATATTCCTTAATTCAGAAATGGGAAATTTTTCAAGTCCTGAATGTTTACAATTTTACCAAATTCACTTGAAAATATTCCTCCAATATTATTGAACTTTTAATTTATGATTTCTGTAAGATTCAACAATATTTTTTGAGGGTATGAAGGTGGCTTGTATCTAAAGGGGTCCTCATATGAGGGCGGTGTCCCCAAATGGGGATGACCCCCCTCCCTCGGAATGAGATACCTTTAATTATTATTATTATTATTTTAGATTCTGTGTCTAGACAATAAACTAAACCCATTCATGATGTTTTTTCATCATGTTTCAAAATTTTGCGCCTGAAAGGGTTCTTTTATTTTCTGCTTTGCATAAATGTGAAGTTGTAGTTCTAATATTTTATGAATGATGCATTAATCTTACAATTTTATGTTTTTGATTTCTTCTGTTTTCTCCGTACTTTTCAATTATTAAATTGAATTTTCAATAAAAGTTTTTATGTGCACATATGTTTAATGTTCTTGATTTATTGTAGGAATTGCTTTAATGACAACTTCCACTATGTGTACTTGCGATCATAGTGCAGTTGCAAAACTCAAAAGAGTTGTCATGGAACGTGACACATATCCAAGAAAATGGGGATTGGGACCTACGGTTGGTTGACATTTTATTCTTTTTTCTATAGTATGTAATATGAGATTTAAAGTACTTACTTTTAATTATTAAATACTATAGGAAATATAAATATCCAGTTGAATACTTTTATGAAACTTAGCTTATTTCATAGAGCTGAGCATTATAAAATTAGGTTCAAATGAAGATAGGTGTAATCTCATGTTTGTAGTTGCATCAAGTTTACTGCGATGTTTGTTATTAATATATGCATAAGATAAGTATGTTATTTTCAGAAGCTCTGGGTTCGTGAAAGGTATTAAATATTTTATTGTTTTAATACTGGGTCCTTTGTACCTTTCTTTTGCTATTATCTAGTTGGCTTTCAGACTTGCATAAATTTTACTTTACATAAACTAGGGGAAACAAAATTCAATAACTTTTTTTTCATTTTATTCCCTTATGTTTTGTGTTTTCCAATATGACTTTTGTGTGCCTCTAACTTATCTACCCCCCGGATACTCGTATCACAGGTTGGGAGCCTGTACTTGAAACCCCAGTTATACTATGAAAATAGAATAATTTTTCATTTAGGATATGCTGTTCTATATATTGTATTTATCTGATATTAAGAATTTTTTCTACCTGAAGCAACTCATAAAATTGAGTTGTTTGCCACAGTTCCGTTCATCTTTTTTGAGTGGCGTAAAAAGGCTCATTACTCATTTTATAATGCACAATTTTATATATGTTTAAGAAAACAGACTTTTATATACTTTCAATCTTAATTTTTAAAGTTTTCTTCTAAGTAATAATGTTTAAATGGTTTGAGGAATATATGTAACAAAGAAAAGAAAGGCTTATAGGGGCTATCTTGGCAAACAAAGGGTTAATAACAGGATGGCCAGCTGACCGGGAATGGTCAGGGAATTTCGGGAGACCGGGGAAAAGTCGGGGAAATTTATTCTAAAACTGGAATTTTTTATTTTGATTATTCTTATTGCATGTGACAATTCGCTGATCTTTTTTTATAAATAGAATGAAACACCATTGGCAACCAATGAAAATCAGTCATTTACTGACAGTCAAAAATGGATGCCATTCGCGTTTCTGCGCACTCGCCAGGGGGCAAGGTGTTTACATTTAAACTTCCGAGGGACCGAAATTTCTGCTATTGTCCAGTCATCAAAAGGTTTGAAAAAAACATTACATCATATAGTTTTCAAAATTGGTACACATGTTCGTGGGGGCTTCTATTTAACATACTAAAAGTCCCTGGTCCTGGGGGGGGGGGGGAGCTCACGCCGCCATCTTGGAGTTCATCCCCCTTTTTTTAGTTTTTTACCAATATCTCGAAAACTATTGAGTTTTCAAATTACAGAGTGTAAAATTCCCTACAAATATATACTTTTGTTTTTCTTCCAGTTTTAATCGTTTCCCAGATAATGGGTCTCAAAAGTTGTCGCCATCTTTGATTTCATCCCCCTTTTTAATTCCTCTTGAATATTTCGAAATATATCGAAATTTAAAATAACATGTAATCAGCAAATTAAAGAGCATAAAATTACCTACAAACGCATGCTTTTATTTTTTTTGTTTTAGCTTTAATAGTTTCCGAGATAATGGATTTCAAAATTTCAACCAACTTGGATTTTATCCCCTTTTTTAGTTTTTCTTAAATATCTCGGAAACTATTAACGCTAGAAAATAAATAAAAGCATGCATTGATTGGGAATTTTACGATCATTAATTTGTTGTATTTAATGTAGTTTGAAAATCAAATAGTTTTCTAGATATTAAAAAAAATATAAGGGGAATAAAATCCAAGATGACTGCAAATTTTGAAATCCATTATCTCGTAAACTATTAAAGCTAAAACAAAAATAAAAGCATGCGTTTGTAGGTAATTTTACGTTCTTTAATATGCTAGTTACATGTTATTTGAAAATTGAATAGATTTCGAGATATTCAAGAGGAACTAAAAAGGGGGATGAAATCCAAGATGGAGGTAATCTTTGAGACCCATTATCTGGGAAACTATTAAAGCTGGAAGAAAAATAAAAGTATGTATTTGTAGGTAATATCATGCTCTTAAATTTTTTATATCAATTTAGTTTGAAAACTGAATATTTTTTGAGATATTCAGGAAAAACTAAAAAAGGGGTATGAAATCCAAGATGGCGCCGCGAACTCTCCCCCCAGGACCAGGGACTTTTAGTTCATAATAAGACCCTCACAAAAATGTGTACCAATTTTCAAAACTATATGAGTTAATGTTTTTCACCCCCATTTTGGACCTTCGTTGACTGGACTATATGAACAGAATCACGTTCCCTTTAGTAGTTAAATTAGATAATACTTCTTGAGATGAAAATCTATAGTATAATCACACTCAGATGTGGAAGAAGAACTGGCATTTGGCTACATGTCAAGGAGATTCAGATAGCTTACGAAAGCGTAAATTTCTCTTTATCTGTCTACAAGTTAGCATCCACACTACTACCTGCTTTTATGATGATTTAATATCAAATTGGAGTTATACCAGAATTAGTTTGTTTTTCCATTTCTGGAGATCTTTTCATTGAATTATGAAGTATTGGAAATTAGAGCTCGTATTTTTCTTTCAGCATTTTTTTGTTGTTTATTTTGTGTGTTTTTTTTTCTCTGAGTGTTGGGAGACATTATGAATACTGATAATTTTGATAAATTATGGGATCTTCAAAGTATGGGCCAGCCGTTACCTGTATATAAAACAATTTTTTTTTAGTATTATGTATGCAGTGTTCATTTTTTTTTTCTTTTGTTCTTTACGCATGCCCAGATCTTTGATTTATGAGACCAAATTTAAGCAAAGTGATGGATTAGCACAGAAGGGGAGCTGACGCCGCAGTAAATTTTTTAAAAATTCGAATTAGATTTTTATTTATTTAATTTTAAGTATCAAATTCGTTTTTTTTTTTTTCTCTCATTTTCGCAAATTTTATTTTTTCTTCCGTATTTCATATGCACTTGACTTCTGGTGTTATAATTTATAAATTCTTGCATTTTTTCTTTCTTTTTTTGTCTTTGATGTTTTATTTTATTTATATTTCTTTATATATTGTTCTTTTTTAGTTGTATTGAAGGAAGTTGGTTGGAATAAAAAGTTGCTTTTTTTCTTTTTCTTTTGCAAACGATTTGATTCGTGCGATTATGCTTCTGTGTTTTAATTTATTAACATCAGTAAAAAATCGTTTTCTTACATTTTCTCTCTCTTTTTTTTGTCTTTTTCTGTTTTATTTTGCAACATATTTTTTTATTGAGATTTTTTTTTTTAAGTTTATATTTTTAATCCGAAACGCCTGAAAAATTCGGTACAGTAGAACTGCTCATTGTAAAGATGCATTAGTTATTTTATAGTTTATTGTTTAAAAGTTTTAAATAAATGTTCTTTTTTCAAACATTTTATTTTTTTTATTCAAACCATACTGGCTTGAATGAAAACTTAGAATGTCGAATGAATACTTAGTATGGCCAATGTGCAGGTGATTTTTTTCTGTGGATGATGGGCTACCTCCAAAAAAAGTCAGGGAAATTTTTTATAAAACCTGGAAAAGTCAGGGAAACTCAAACAGCAAAAATGATGGCCACCCTGAATAAAGTAGTCAGTTTTTTTTTAGGTGCGATTTCACCGAATTAATATATATATTTTTTCACATACAGGCATCATTAAAAAAGAAAATGATTAAGGAAGGTTTGCTGGATAAATATGGCAATCCAAATGAAAAAACTCCTACCAACTGGAAGGAGCAGCAGCAGTCTGGGTAAGTTTATTTTGCTTAATATGCTTTCAAAGTTTCTGTTGATTTACTAAAAATTTGTATTATTGTAGTCACTCTCGTAACATTAACCTTAACTGACTGTGACTGATGTCTGAGATAACACCCTCTGAAGCTTTGCACTTCAGTTGATACCAAGTGATGGAACACATTGCTTCCCATGATCAATTCTCTTCTGTATGTTTGTTGCATTTCTGATATTATTTGTATAAACTATCTGTGTGTAATGTAAACGTTAAATAAATAACTGTTACACTACTTCGGACTATTTTCTAAACCCATAAACTCCCCACATTATTATATTCTTTTATTCACTGTAATTGTAAGAACTTTCATAAATTCTTGACTGGAGTTATTTTACTATAACATCAAGATAATAAGGGATGTTAAAATTTCAAAATAAATGCTAGACGAAGTGATAAAGTAGTCCTTAAACAAGATTAACAGAAGTGGCACTGAATGAAGATTTTGTTGTAGTTAATATTTTGATGCCTTAACTTTTCTGTTCTTTTATTTCAGCGTTGTAAAAACAGAGCCTGTTACTCCTAAACGGGAACCAGTTGAAATCAAAACTGAAAAAACAGAGGTAATATTTTGCAATATTTAACAATTTCAAAAACAATTAATAAATTTTTCCTTTTCTATACTTATAAAAGGCAATGTTTGTGTGTGTGTCTACGATGTCCAGAGGAATCTATTGCACTTACAGCCATGGAATTTGGCACGCAGGTAGTCATAATGGGGACTGAATGCACCTCGAAGTCGGAATTTTAAAATTTAATCTAGAAAATTTTTTATTTGTTGTTTGATTTTTCGCACTAATTTCTCAATAGAATGGTTTTGAATAATTGTACGGAAAAAATAGACAAAACATCGGAAAGAACACACAATTTCTGTTCTAATGAAGTTTGTTTCGTATGTCTAATGTAATTTACTGAATTTTGAGAAATTTTTGAAAAATAGTCACTTAAAAAAATATCCGGAATTTTTAAAACTCTTGCATCCGATGTTCTAATAAAGATATCATTTTCAAATTTTTTTAGGTAGTAAATCGATTATTTCTCTCTGGTTTAAAACAAGAACGGTTAAAATATTTTATTTCTCCGATTTTAAATTAATTTATTTCTTGATGGGATCAGAGAATTTTTCTCGAATGCCGACAGTGATGAACCATGTCGTTTTGCCCTGGCGGGGAAAAAAAACAGCCGTGATTTATTCCATTCGCTGGACACAGTTGTTAAGCAAGCAATACCAGAACGTTCCGACTTGAAATCGTGAAATTATGAAATGTCAATGCTGAAATAAAGCAAATTTTATAGATATATTTTTATTTTTGATTGAAAATAATCATTATGCATACTGTACCTCAAAGCATGATTATAATAAAGATGTGAAAGTATGTTTTTTTTTTTTAATTAAGTTCATTTTGTTATAAAAAAATGAAGTAATATCAAAGTAAAATTATGACAATGATATGCCATTATCCCGAAGAAAAATAAGCGGAAACATCAATAATGTGTATCTTTTGTTTTCAAAACTTTTTTGTGTCATTGTGAGTGTTTCTTTCTTTTCTCTTTGTTGAAGTCCTGATTCCATGGACAACGCTATGTGCATACTGCTAGTAATTAATAAATTGAATTTCGCCTTTTCTTTTGAAAATATTAAATAATTTTGTTGCTTCCTTATTTTTCCCATGACAATCAGTCTACTGCTATTTATTATAGCATCAATATTTTCTGTTCTCAAATCATGTTATTTTAGTAGACTGAGCATTTAAGAATGAAATTTAATGATCATTCTTATCAAATATATCACGCTTTAACAGAGAATCTTTAATTAAAGGTGGATTAATTTTTAAAAAAATACAAAACATATGCTTAAAAAAAGCATTTGAATTATGTCTTGATATTTGTTTCTTAATTTAATAAATGCTAGCTTCAATATAGCAATATACTATTTATTTTTCCAGCTCACTTTTAAACTCTATTATAAAGTAAAGCATATAGGATAAGTGAAGACTTGGGTTTCATCATAAGAGAAATTAGACATTTGAAAAACCATTGTTTCTCCTATTGAAATATGAGAACTAAAGTTTCTTCATTCTAACATTTCATTGTTTACTATAGTCTGTGGCAGCTCATATTGATAGTATGAGGAGAGGTACGAGATGAACTGTTACACAAAGTTGAATAGTCCTCAATTTGATGACAATGGATACATTTGAACAGAATTTAATTTTAAATGCCATTAATTGGTATGCTTTCTAATAAAACATCTTTAAAAGCAAAGCTGTTTAATTTCAATACTCCTAAGATACTTAGAAACAAGCAATATGTAATTATACAGTGGTCGATTAACTTTTTATGGGCTATCAACTTTAGTAGTTTAGATTTCTCCCAGGGTACATATTCAAATTTCTTAATAGTCATACTGGAATTATTTCGAATATAATTCGCCAAAAATTTCGTTTAGTAAAAAATAAACACTAAAATACTTTATTTCATCCATTTTTTTGTAGGGAGGTGCTGAAAGTGTAGATTCCAGCAGTGACACAGATGGTCCTAAAAAGAAAAAACATAAGAAGCACAAAGAAAAGCGCTCTTCTGATGGTGAAGCATACGGAATTGATGTCGAGGTTGTAAATTCTACTTCATAATAAAATCTCTTAGATGATTGAATCATAAATTATAATATTAAAAAACAAATTGCATTTTTATTCATGAAAGCTTTTTTAAAGTAATTGAAATTATAATTGATATTGCAACTAGTGTCCTTAGCTCTTCACTAAAATTGAGTTTTATTTAAAATTGATTTTTCTTTCCTTAATTATTTATTATTCTCTTGTGGTTCTGAAAACTGCATCAGTCAGTTTTTGCTTATTAGTTGCTGTATTCTTTTACTGATTTTTTTTTCTGGCTCCAGAATTTTCTTTTAAATTGGAAATGTGATTGAAAATTAACAAATGAAACTTAATATGAATTTGACATAATGCCTAATGATAAGTGTTAATGAGATTCATATCCCATGTTCATGTGCTGCTTGAATTTAAAAGCATTATAGGTATATGAATTTTTAAAATAATTCTTTAAGCATATATTTACCTTACTTAGAAAATGTAAGGTAAATTAAGTTAAAATTCAGTCATTAAATTAGAAATTAAGGATTTTTCTTGTGTTTGTTTGTGTGCACACAAACATGACACAACTGTTGTAGTATGGTTCTCCTTTATGGTAATCTATATTTCATTAGCTTAAAAATATTTGTTCATCAGTTGTGGGTGAAATTTGAATTAATTTATTCATTCCATATTACTTATCAAAATTGTTGTGCTTTTCATAACCCAGTGAAACTGAAGACCTGCCATGTGTGTGCCTGCTGTCTGAGAAATTTGTTGTTATGGCATAATTAAATTGATGATGTATGAAATTTTTTAGAATGCGATACCAATTCAAGTGTTGTCCTCTTCATCTGTTTGTGGTACAGAATTAAGAGATTCATTCCAAATTTAGCCCTCATGTAGTTTTGAAAAGAGATATTTATCCAATAGATCAAATGAAATCGACCATATTGAGCATCATGGGTGCCATTCCACTCAACTCATTAACCCTTTGGCTGTGTAATTTTTTTAAATCACTATTTAGATGCAATGTTTGCAAACATATTCAAATACTGTTTAGTGAGTGCAAAGCTTTATTGTAATATGATCCAATACTATAAAAGTGCTAAGTAAACACATTAGCCTATGAGAATCGCAGGATGCTGTAGAAAATTATCCTGCTTCCAACCTGTGGGATACTCAGTCAGTGGATTAAATATCCCTCAACTGAGAATAATCACCTCTTTAGACATATCATATTAGGCATAAAAGAAAAATGAAGGTTTAGTGTTGCAGTGCATGAGATTTGTTCACTTGAAATTGTAAAGGATCAATAATGATTTTCATTATTCCTGGAAAGAAAGTTTACGAAGGCATCTAGTACTGAAATTTTGGATGTGTGAAAGAAATGTGTGCAACTTGCTTATTATAAAATGTCTCTTAGTGATTAGATGGTGAGAAACTATCCTTTTAACATATGATATTTATTGCAAAGTGTTTGAATTTTAATAAAATGTACATGCAGTTTAACTCGTTGTTTAAGGAAAATGTTTTTCAATAATAGCATTTGAATTTAGCCCATTAACTGTTTTTCTTGACTATCACATTAGATGATGCCTATTATTTAGGGAATGTGTTGTTTTATTGATTTAACTGTGGCTTAGCATTGTAGATTACTTGGTCTTTATGGGTTCAACATAATTTTTTTTTTTATTTTGATTATAATGTCTTAAGCCTAGCTGAATCTTAATAAGTAAATAATCTTCAAGTTCAAAAATATAATAATTTATGTGCATGTGACCTAGCAGCATGATGTGTAAGTGGTTAGCTTATGTAATGATGCTTTTCCAAATAAATAAGCAAGGTTTTTTAATTTCACCTTTAGTAATGTTCACAATACCATGTTTGTTCTGCATTTAAAAATAATTTTATTTTGTGCTTAGTTATTTATTTTTATTTTTCTAGGCATCAATACACAAAAAGAAAAAGAAGAAGAAAAATAAAGAACGTGACCAAGAAGCTGATGAATAGTCATGCGATTTAATAAGGACTGCATCACTTTTTTTTTAATGTTTATTTCTTCATGTCATAAAGATCACTTGTTATAAATACTCCCATGCTTGTTTGTACAACGTTTCTTTTAATAAAAAAAAATTAAAAATCAATTAAATGTTAATTTTTTAAACATTTTAAATAGGGTTTCTAATTTCCCGCCCTTTTCTCCTTCCCAGGAATTTCCGGGAAAATAACAGTCATTCCTGTGATGCATCAAAATCTGAAAAGATATAAAAATTAGTTATTTTTAATTTGATAATAATAATAATTATACAAAATAAGGATATTCATAAATTCCAAAATTTAAACTCTTTATATTGAGTACTATAATTACATAAATATATATTGAGTTACAAATAAAATTTATTAATTTTTTAAAGTATGATTTAAGAAAACATAAACAATCTATGCTTTTATCACTTGGCCTTGTTCTTAGTTTTGTTATGAACAACCCGGCACCAGAAAATGTTCTCTCATCTTCAGCTAATGTTAGAGGAATTGTTTTCAAAGCCTCCCCCAGTTTTAGAATTTTTGATGATCGATTTTGTGTTGAGTCAAATAACTGTAATTCTTGCTCAAGCTAGAACTCTTTCTAGTTCAACAACATAAGACCTTTATCTTTGAGTGGATCGCTTTTTCTAATTTTTTGTGCAAAATTAAAAATTTCTCTTCGAAAATTTCCATACTCTCTTTTGAATGCGAAAAGGTGGACAATGATTCGTCTTCCTTGCAAGAAAGTCTTGTCATAATTATTTTAGCTTGTTGACTCAAAGAGTCAATGTGAAAGAGCAAGGTTAAACTTGGAAGAGCAATAGTAACTGCAGCAACATCATACTTTCTCCCAAATTTTAAATATTGCATTAATCCAACTAAACTAACATTGCGACTCTCACTAATTCTTTGGATCAGAGAACATTTCATATTCTTAGCAATATCTAAGGTTATTGGTTATTTATTGGTTCAGCCCTCCAATAATGAAAGCAAACGCTCCTTCGGCAATTTGGCAAAGTCGCATTTTTACTACATAGTTTTGTGGGCCAATTTTTACTGGCTACTGACTGCTACAATTGCAGTCCTTGTCTAATTCTACATTCGCCAAAATTTGTTATTCTGTAATATCAATTATTGGTTTTGAAATGACTGATTTTATCTCTAAAAATCTTTCAAGCATTGCCAGTAAACTATTCCAGCATGTTTTGGTGTCTAAACAAACCATCTTTTCACAGCCAAACTTTGCTTTAAAATAATTTTGTAAAATATCATACTTGAGAGGTGATTTTCTGAATAATTTTACATTTTTTTTTTTTTTTTTTTTACCTGGAATTATGCTTGGTTCCCAGATATAAAAAAAAGTATGGAAATCTTGCGATTTCCCGAGTTCTCGGGAAAGAAACCCTAACTTTAAAGCACGAAGAAATTATTTTTAAAAATCAACCCTGTACCTGTCTTTCTTATATTGAAATTCCAAAAATATGGATTACTATTGGAAGTAACTGAAAAAGATTTGTAACTTTCTCTACTGTTGTTAACTTAGAAACTCCAAACTCATTCATGATGATCTTGAGTTTGTTGATATTAAAATTTTCTATTCAGTAAATACCTAAAATTAGTAAATAATTCTAAAAAATTAAACAAAGAACTTCTTTTCTATTTGAAGAAGATATTTTAAAAAAAAAATGTTTATTACATTCCATTTAGAATATAAATATAAATGAACTTTGCATCTCGCCAAGATGTGGGCATGTATATCTTTACTTAATTTCAATAAATTTGTAGGATTAGCCCGTAGCTAAAGACACAATTCTTTAGTGCAAATTGTTGAGAAATTAAACTGCATATTATGAGATGTAAAACTAAAACTTATATTGAAGAGCACATGATTTGGGACTATTGCTTTCAATAAACTATAAGGCTTAAAATGGGGGTGTACAATGATAATGAGTTGAATTAAATACAAACTATCATATGACCAATGATTACAAAAATATAATAAACATTTTTTTTTTTCCCCCCAGCTAACTGTATTTGATGCCATAACTTCTTTACAACTGTGTCATCTTCACCTTTTCATAGCATTGTCACGAATAAGAGAAATAGAATAAATAAGAACCTTTCAAACTGAAACCACTAAATACAAAAATTCATAAGCTGATGGACATTGTGAATAAATAAAATATATATTTGAGGGAAATATGCGTAGAACAGTTATTCTTTAATATAAACTTTGGAAAGTTTGATTTTATATTATTTTATTGTAATGATGTATACTTACTTATTTAAATTTAGCCAGCGAATAGAAGTTTATTCAGATTTGTGTTTTCCATTTACTTGAATTATCAGTAATCTAGCCGTACGTGCACGGCTTTGCCCGTGGAATCGGGCCTTCAACAAAATGAAAGGGGGGAAAAAAGAACGCCCACAATGACATGAAAAAGTTTTGAAAACAAAATCAGAACAAAAGATACACATTATTGATTTTCCCACTTATTTTTTTTTTTTGAGATAATGGCATTTTATTTGTAAAAAAGTTAATCCAAAACAATATTAAAAAATTGCAACGTGAAAATTATTATACAGCAAGCAAAGTATGCGAGATGCTGCTGAAAATAATAATCAGTCATTCAATTCAAGGTTATGACGTCACATCCCCTTAAACCAATCAAATAGCCAGCTGCATTCCGGAAAAGTGTCGCAGGAGAAAATTCACTCGAGAAAAATAACTTTCATCTGCCCAGGAAAAAATTAATTAAAAAAAAAGGGAAAAGATATTTTAACCGTTCTTGTTTTTAATCCAACAGAACCGTTCTAGTTATAAGCTGAAAATAATAGTGTTATTAGAACGTCGGATGCAACAAATTTAAAAACAAAACATCTCGATGGCAAAACTGGCTATTTTTTTTTAATTTCTCAAAATTCAGTAAATTATGTTAGAAATTCAAAACTAACTTCATTAGAACGGAAATCGCGTGCTCTTTCTGATAGTGTATCTATTTTAGTCGTACAATTATTTGAAACCATTCTATTGAGAAATTAGTGCACAAAATCAACCAAACGAACACAAAACATTAAATAAAAAGTTTTCGAGATTGAATTTTAAAATTTCGGCTTCGAGGTGCATTCAGTCACCATTACGACTACCTGTGTGCCAAATTTCATGGCTGTAAGTGCAATAGATCCGTCTAAACATCGTAACCAAACACACGCACACAAACATTGCCTTTTATAAATATAGATGAAATGAGCATTGAACTTCTGTTGGGTGCCTCTAATCTAATAAGCTAACCCATTAACGCTCAGCATCCTTTTTATAGGGCAGTTACATTTCACTTCCATGGCTGAATCGAATGCCTCTTGTTGTTTCTTTTTTATTTTTTTCTATAAAGTTGATGGTTATTACCAAACTCCTAAGCAGTTTTTAGCGTGTATATACCATCAGTTAGCTAAATTTTGGAGTCAAAGTGTCGGCATTTTGAATTTTTTTTATTTTTCCTTCAAGTTATTTTTGAGGTAATGCAAGGCATTAGAAAGTGATTTTTATTTTTCATATTTTACGGTGTTTCAAAATTCTTTTTGCTGATTATTTAAAATTTTTCTTAAAAAAAAAATTAATTTTAATTTCACTTTACAGTTAACTTAGTCTTGGTGTTTTAAATGTAATTTAATAAAAATTTATTAAAATCTATGCTTCAAATTAATATGAATGTTAATGGGTTAATGTGATGGCTTCAAACATTGCGCCTGACCAAAGTTTAAGATTCTAAATTTATTATGGTTGATTTTGGGACCTGTGTGAAATTAATGGAAAATGAAAAGGCAGTTGCCATAATTTTGCAATGCGCCTATGAAATTTGGTTCTGAACCTCCAAACTGAATTACAATGACTTATTTTTCTTTTTTGTTTTCTGTAAAACGATTAAAGTTAACTTCACTTTTTCTTCTGTATATTAATGAGAAACATCTTTTCATAATTCTCATGTTCAGCGACTGTCTGTCCTTCTTATTATCCGGCCTAGTTAAAAAAGTAAATAATTTTCTTTGTTTTTACGAATTTTGTTTTACTTAATTTTGCGAATTAAATAAATAAATACCACATGTCTGCCACAGTCCTCCTGTGTGCATAACACTTGTTGAGACATACGAAACACAGATTTACATACATTTTCACATTTGTGTAATCATTTATCAGTGAACAGTGAAATAAATTTAAATAATTTTGTAAGAATTAAAGTCTATGTTTAATATATATATATTTTAAGTTTTTGTATTTAGAATTGTCCAGTTAACATAATTTTATGTTTTCTGTATTTAAGTTAGACATAAATATTGTACACATTATCCTAAAATGTGTACAATATTTAACTTTTTAAGCTTCCTTTCTCTGCCATAAATTTTTGGAATGTACACTACATAACGAATATTTATAAAGCACTGGACTGTACTCAGAGGTTCAGAAAATATGAATGGGAACAGATTTTAATGTTAAAAAAAAGGCGTTTTCAGTGGTATGAGCTGGATAGGAAGTGAACATTTATAGAACTCTGGCTTTTGAATGTCACTGCAACCATGAAAAGTATTGTTGCAAATTATGTCGAAAATATTTTCAAAAATTTATTAAAATTAGAGAAAAAATTCCACTGCAACTTAATTTATGTCATTGATAATATAATGTTTTTGAATTTTTAAATAGTGTAAAAATGAATTTTGTACTGTAATATTTTCGGAAGTTATTAAGAAAAGACGCCAAAATTTCGCCTAATTTTCAATGAATTCAAATTTTAAAAATACTTCCTCTGAGGTACACATTCCCACCCTCCAAAGTATGTTTGTGACAATTTTCGTTCTAGGTCCAACTGTTTGCCTTGTAGAGGTATAACTTGGTTATCAAGGATTTTGCACAATTTTATTTGTGTTTAACGTAAGGTCTATTTCAATATTTTGAGTTTGCAAAGTCCATGGACAAAAAAAAAGCAACGCACGTAAACTTCTCATTATTATTTGTCTTTATTTTTTTTAAATCCAATGGATTCAGTTATTTGTGCATATTTTATCTTAAATTTCCAAGTACGATATAAATGAAATTCATTCTTGTTTTGAACTTTTTTAATGTTTTAAAATTTTCTCACAAACATTTGTTTGAATATCTTATTTAAACTTTTTCATGCGGTTAGAGTTCGAATGAAAAAAAAATTTCTGTGAAAGTTAAATAAAATTTTTATTAAAAAAGTTTCGAAACGATTTTACAAAATTTGCTTTTTGAACATTTTTGTGAAACACCCTCATGATGGTTTTTAAATGCCCCACTGTTAACCTATATTTAAATTAGATTAGTTCGAAAATGTTTTATGCATTCTCATTTAACTTTAATTCCAGTTTCAGTCATTGCACTCCCTTGCATAATATCAAGGCAAAAAAAAAAAGCGAATTGCATTTAAAAAAAAGGAGGAGGGGTCAGTTTGTGTATCAGCCCTGGTAACTATTTTAGCGCCTCTGGTTAGAAGCAAGGAATTATTATGAGTTTTTCTAATCACATGCACAATGGTGGTGAATCGGGGGAGGAGACTACCCCCCACCCCCACGCACACTTTCTGAGGGAAAAATTTAATTTTTTATTTCATTTTAGTTTTCTAAAACTAGAAATTACAAAAAATAAATTGTGTTCAAGAAAGAGAGCTAATTTTTCAATTTCGTTGTCTACCTATACTGCCGGGTTCTTTGAAGTGTCTCCAAATTTTTTGCCCCCTCCTATTTTTACCATCCAGTCGCCGCTACTAGTGATGCAGCTGAGAGAAGGAAAAAAGGAATCCTGCAAGGGGTATTACTGTCCTACCGCCACGAGAAAAACCCTGAACAGGGTTGCCTCAAGTAGACGAGTCAAAGAAAGGAGAGAAACGGTTATAAAATCATCGGCAACGGTTGACAAAATAAGCGCACTTCGTTAGGCGAGAAATTCGTTTTCGACCGAAGTACAAAGGGGTCTATTCTGGTACCTCCGGTTGTGTTGGGAGACGTCACTTTTTACGTTGTTAACGTGTGGAAAAAGTGACGTCTTCCAACCCAACTGGGGGTACCAGAATAGACCCGAAAGTTCTTTCCTGCATCCCGAAAGTGCAGTGGAATATCCCGTTTCCGTAGCGAGCGACACTGTCGGGGTTATCATAATGTCCTAGAGTATTTTATTTGAAATTCATTCTAAGCTATCACTAGTATATAGTATCAAATATGAGGTATTTCTAATATTAAAACTCAAATTTTCATATTTCTTTAGGTAGGAGATAGGAATACTACTTTTTTTAATACTATCGAGTAATTCCCCCCCCCCCGATTAATCAAAGCAGACTAAAAAAAATCAGTTTAAAAATTTCTAGAAGGAGCCTAACAACTTAACTCCGGAGGATAAACTTTCGATTTCTATGTTATGTACTGGATTTTCATTAATTAAATGCGTCTCAAATAAGTTTTAAACATTATTTTTTAATATACTTTTTATTAAACATGATTCTCATCTTACGGATTAAATATTTATTGAAAATGTCATTTCGAAAATAACATTCACTACGACTGCTATAATGAACTCTTTATCATAAAGGTCAGTTTATCGTTTCTGAAACTTTCTGACTGGATGAGGAGTAGATCGTTTAAATATATACAATTTAACTTATTTTATTGCATTTCTAATGCATATTAGGTGGTTTCTTTTCAAATGGATCAGTTGGTTTTTGGCACTTGTATTTTAGGGTTTTGGGAATGTGTATAGTAAATTAAATTTCGCGCTATGGGTCCCGAAGCATGCCTATTAGTGATTCATATCTTCGCCTCATATGGTAACAAAATTCAAAGTCGTTAAAGTGTAGTATATTTTATTAATTTAAAGAAATGGGCTTTTACTCTTGCAATTTTATAATTGTTGAAACGAAATGTGTACTCGACATTGTGGCACAAAGATTAGTCAAGTTGCTTTTCATCCAATTGAATGGGATCGATTTGATTAACTAGAGATGGAATCTTTTTTATAATGTTTATATATATGGAGAACATAATAAAAATTTTGAGAGTAGAGAATACCTCACATTTATTTGCTTGAAATTCATATTTTGGGCAGATGCAAATAAAGTGTTTTTGAGAATAAATCAGCAGTTCTAGAGAGTACCTACTTGAGTAAAATACTAATTTAGTTTGTTCATGTTTCAGATAAACTCATATTAATTATTTTTATAAATATGCTTCATTAATATATCAGAATTTATGTCTTCATTAAATTAATTTATCATAAGCATTCTGAAAAAAATATCTTTTCTGTTGTTAAAAATTGTCATTTAAGTATATTCTACAAAGTAAGGTTTCATAAAATATTACTAGAACACTCATTTGAGAAGCTATGAGGAGTCGTATTTGATGTGCTTCTTCAATATTTTGTAAGTTAAATTAATGAAGAAAACTCTTGATTTGAATCATGTCAACAAAATTGTTCAAATTTTTTTAGAATCATTTCTTTTTTGTATATGATTTTTTTAAAATTGTTGTAAGAAGAAAGAATATAAATTTATTGTTTAAACATATACATTTGGGCTTGTTAAATGACTCTATGTATGAAAATGGGATTGTAAAGATTGTTTTCAATTAAAAAGGCATCCAAGTTTATAAGTTTTCCTTTCTTTCATTGGTACATAATGCAGACGCACTTCAGTTCTTTCAAGAGCATTTCAAATATTTTGTTTTGATTGTAAATGAAAATTTTTTCAAATTTTAAATGAAAAAAATTGAAATTAATAAAATTGATTTTTTATTATTTGAATATTTTTAAAAATGTTAATACCTTTATGTATATTTGAATCCCAGTAATAAGATATGAGAAACCTTCTTCATTTTGGGATTGCTTAAAAAAATAAAAGAATCATCTTTGCAGAACATGGCAATGTCAAACATAGAAGAAAATTGAATGAATAAATTAAAATTACTAGAAATAAATGCCTGTTTTATAAAGAACTTCTAGGATGTCCACTTAATTGGTGGAAAAAAAATGTGGAATAATTTACAAGGTTCGCAAATTTAGCAAGAAAATATCTTTCAGCACCTGCAAGCATTATATATTGACTATTTATTTTCTGAAGCTGGTAATATGTATGAAACCATATGGATCAGACTTCTATAAATGATACGCAACATTATTAAATACACTTATGTACTATGCAACTTAAAATTGGATAAAGGTTATTTTTTTATAATTCTTCTTTTCTTTCTTAAAATATATTTAAAACAGCATTTTTTAAAAACAATTTATCCTGAATTTATTCAGCTAATTATCTGTTTAGCATTTGGCCAGACTGAATATTCGTCAAAATGATCAAATAGTCCTAATACTGAATATTCGTTACATCCCTAATTGGAATTATATATGTATGAAATCAAATGGAACAGACTTGCTCCTGAAAATGCTGAAAAATTAGTGTTCTTGCATCAGAATTTCAGGCTTTGCAATGATAAATTATATGTAACTTTATTAAACATACCCATGTGCTATGCACCTTAAAATTGGGTAAATGTTAGGAGTTTTTTGATAATAAAGGTACGGAAATGTAATTCTGCAAAATTCTTTGTTAAATGTATATAAAACTGCGTTAAAAAAATATCTTGAATTATTCAGCCAAATATCTGCTTAGTATTCAGAAAAAGGGCTGAATACCGAATAGTGGACGAATTTTTGTTATGTCCCTATTTCTAGCTATAATACGTTACATCATAAATACTGGGACTGTTTGAACCATAAGTCGTTGGGTAGAATTTTTCACTTTACACCAATAATTTGAATCATACAAACTTTCAGTTAATTATTGAATACATTTTATGTTTGCGCATTACTAATGCAGCCATAGAAAGAGCAAGAAACCCTTCCAAATATTTTTTTCTTCTTCGAAGTCAACACCAAGTATACTTTAGCAAATTTGCTCTTCAGAAAAATATAAGATCATATGAATTATTTATTTTCGCATATTAATTCCTGTTTAGCTGAAGAAATATGCGTTTCCTTGAATGCATATGCTGTTACCTCAAAATCAGTAGATGTCCCATTTTGAGGTGAAGATAAATGGTTACATTATGTATGCTCCATGTTAACTCTAAAAAAGCATGTGATCATGGCAAGAGAGAATATTACACAATGAGTATGAACTCAACAGAACCAATAGTAAGGTGGGACAAAGTACGAACCACTTGCTTTCTTTAGACGTGCACTGAAACCCAAAAATACTGAAGTTAGGAGAAATTCAGTATCAGACATGCTGTTCCACATTCAAGGGAGGGACATCTTAGTGAAAAACAAAATGGAATTGGTTCTTTCTGGGAAAGTGTTTGAGAGAAAAGGAATTGAAACACATAACTAGGCTATATCTAAGAAAATAAATTGCTTATTGAAGCACTGCTTAAGTTAAATGCACACCACTCTTTTGTTTACAACTAAATGGATAGTCACAAAATTAGTCCTGTGAGAAATTTTATGATCTGTATATTTTTCTGTGTGGTTCTACATTAAGAAGGCTTAGCATAGTGTTAATGCCAAGTAAATCTAAAATCTTTTCAAATTGAATTATGCTGGAAACTTTTAAAAATCATGAAAAGTTATCCTTTTCATAATATATAATGAATGTAATTCCTCTCATTTACATTTTTTAATATTTTATAACTTTTTTTATTTAGTGAATAACTGGATGGATAAATTTGAGGAAGTTACAAAATAATGTGAAGGACTCTTGCCAAATTATGAAATAAGTTAGAATAACTTAAAGGTATGTTACTCATGTTTTTTAAAATTTTTATTGAGGTTTTGACATAACATAATTTAGATTATTGGACTTTGAATTATCTTTAATTGGAATGCATTTTTTTGCATTGTAACTTTCTAACTGTAATGGTATTGTTAACATCTTGTTTTTAACCAAATTAATTTGGGTTCTAGCAATGGTATTAATTGTAATTCATGTGTTAAAGAATAAATAGAAACATTTTTCAACAAATTAAATGAAATTTTAAATATAATATTTATTAACCCCTTCAGGACGAGCGCTGCTTATGGGCATTTCAACTTGACTCATCTCAGGGCCGAGCGCCACATCCTTGCGTTACAGCGAAAGTGCTGCTGTGGGCCGAGAGCCTCACATATGCATTTGGCTTTTGGAACAAAAAGTTTTCTATCAGATGGCGTTACTTTTCCATGTTTATTTCAAAAGATTGGTCCTGTACATTAGTATTTCTCTCTCTAGGGTCAGATTGTAGTCGGCCACGTGTCTGTGAATCATTCTATTAGAATTATTTTATTTTTGAGAGTATAAACAGAAACGTGCTGACGAGTGTAAATAGAAGAATGTGTTAAAGAGCTCTTTAACACATTTTGGAGTGATTGTTTATAGTTCCTGCTCTCACTTGGGTTGAGATTTTATGGGAGATATTCTGTGAAGGGTTTTTATGCCTCTATGTTTTATTTTTGCAGTTATTGCCAAAAGAATGCATTAACTTTCCGAGGAGGAAATATGTAAATTTTTTAATGACAAATCTATGGATTTTTCCGACGATAGTGATAAAGCAATAAATTATTACAGTTCTTTAGATAGTTATGAATCATCAAATTTTGAATTAGAAGAGGATAGTACTAACATATCGATTCGAATTCCGTCATGTCAGTGGAGTCCTAAAATAGAAGATTTTTCAGAAGGCTTTGAAGAGTTTAATTATTACAATTTTCTTGAAATATTTTATAATATTGAATGTAAATATTTATTTTTTTCCTATATTTTTGAATTTTTCATGAATAATCTAGTGTTTATTTAGGTACTTTCAATTATAGGAAAATACACTATATTTTTATTTTTTATTATTAAAAATCAAGTATTTTAATTAAACTTTTTTATGATTTAGAATATGATATCGTTTACTGCATATTTAAAAAATGATTTCATTTCTATGTAAAGTACACTTTTTATGCATGCACTATTTTATGTAACACGCACTTTTGACAAAATTTAATGCTTGTTAGGCTTAGCGGGAGAAAATGCTTCGGCTGGTGGGCACAGACTGCGCTTTCCTGCTCCCGGCTGGTGGGCACGTTTTCTTCAGCCAGTGGCCGTCCCGAAGGGGTTAAATAAGATTTTTTTGGTCTTATGATTAGATTTTTAATAGAAATTTTAGCAGCTTTACAAATCTTTTGCTATTTTTTTTTGAAATTTTGTCAATGTTTTTTTACCATAATATTAATGTAAATTTTCTCTTCATTCTCTTTTTTTCATGTATATTCATTGAAAAAGAGCTTTATCAAATTTTGTTCAACAGTTTTGTGCAGTAATTCTTCAAATTTTTTAAATGCAATAATATGTATATATTTAAAGTTACTAATATAATATGTATGCCACATTTTGGTTCTTTTCTCTGTCAGTTACGTTGATATACTTCTCTGCAGTTAATTTGATTTGCATGCTTCTAATTTTTTGTAACTTTTGTGCATTGGTCATTTATGTTTGTATGGTGTGAGCAAAGAATAGGCATAACTATTCATTTAAAAATTAAATAAGCTGTAGTTGTTTGTTATTAAGAGAAGCAATTATATTTGAGACTTCAATAGTATATTTGATCTTTTGGTAACTGGGTACTTTAAATTAGCTTTATAGCAGTGTAAATGCATCGCGAGCACTGCAACTTTATGCTGCATAGTGCAATTTCTCATCAATTTAGTAGCATAAGTATGCTGTACATGACTCCGTGTACAGCATACTTATGCTACGTAGTTTTGTTTCGTAGTTGCCACGTTGAGAGAAAATTAATATTTTGCAACAAGATTTCTGCTTGCAGTAACTGCTATCAAACTAATTGAAAAGTATTAATTGCTGGAGCAAAGTAGAAAAAAATTATATTTAAAAATGATATTCATAAACTTTTTTTTTTTAGTTTGTCCTATGACTGCATCTTCCTGATGTTTGAGAAATTGATGTTATAGAAATGCCAAAGGAATCCGAAGCATTGAAAAAAAATGATAAAAACTCGGCTGAGGTGTGTTGGTTAAAAATTGATTATTTTTAGATGAATAATTAAAAAAAAATGTTATCTAAATCATTTCAACGGAATTTAAAAAAAAATTAAAATAATTTTGTTGGCTTTCCTGTAATTATGTGCATTATATATTTTTTAAATTAAGAATACTGAGAATAAAAAAAAAAAAAATGTCAATATTAAAATTCTTAATATGTTATTTTGTAACATCAGATTTAAAGTATATTATTGTCAATGACTTTAATATTTATATAAAGTATATTATAGGCAATGACAGTATAATATAGTTAACTTGAATGGTCATTGACTATAATAATTGTCAGCATGCAGAAAGCTACAAATGGCCCTTTTCACAAGTGAATGACACAATATGTATTCCTACATACCAGGGATGTAACGAATAGTGATTTGGCCGAATACCGAATATTCAGCCAAATTTCAGGCTGAATACCTACATTTTAAAAACATTTTACTTTTGATTTTAAATAAAATACTGTTCAAATTTTAATTGAAATTTTTTTTTTAATTATTTGCAAATTTAAAAAATATTAACACTTTGAAAATTTTTTTTGCAATATTCTAAATATCTTAATCCCTGTAATAAAATGTGAGAAACCCTCTTCATTTTGGACCTTCTGAACAGAAGTAAAGAAGTCATCATTGCAGGGTGCGACAATGACAAACACAAAAGAAAATTCAGTGGATAATTTAAAATTCTATTTTTACCCAAATTTCTAATAGCTAGGATAGAATATCCACTGAATTGGTGAAAAAAAAGGAAAAATTTGCAAATTTAGCAAGAAAATATCTTTCTGCTCCTGGATGCACAGTATATACTGTGCACTTATTTTCTGAAGTTCATAATATGTATATGTGAAACCAAACAGAACAGACTTCTTCCTGAAAATGCTGAACAATTGTTGTTTTTACAGCATAATTTCAGGCTTTATAAATGATATGCAACAATACTAAATACACTTATGTACAATGCAATTTAAAATTGGGTAAATGTTAGGACATTTTTCTAATAAATGCACGGAATAGTAATTCTGCAATATTTTTTATTAAATACATTTTAAAGCACATTTAAAAAAAAATATTGCCCTGAATGTATTTGGGCAAACATCTGTTTAGTATTCGGCCAGCTGAATATTCTGTAAAAGGACTGAATACTTGCCGATCGTTACATCCCTACTACGTACCTTAGTTAACCAGGTGATTAAGGTTGTCGTAGAGAGTTGTAGGAGATTAACGTAAGTTTAATCTCTTGGTATGGCCACCCTAGGCATGAAGGTCATTCCATTATGCTCGGTAGGCAGTGGAGCAAAGTCAGACTTCTACCTTCAGGTGCTCAAGGTACTTTGTACTAGCGGTAGCTGCTCATTCTCTCCTCTTGACCATTCTTGGTTCGCCTATTATATGGTTTTAGACTTTGTTTTGGAACTTCAATTATTTGCTGAGATATGGATTCTCTCGGACAGCTGAAGTGTTGTCCAATATCTTGATAATTGGAGAGATGTTAGTGACAGGAAGGGAATGGATATCTTTAACAAACTCAAGACCCTGTGCAATTCTTATGTTCTTCATCTACAATGAATACCATCACATGTAAATTTAAAATATAACGATATTGCTGATAGTCTTGCTAAAGAAGGTACTACCATACCTTGGGCCTGTGTAGAACTCTTGACCTACCTCGAATTATACTTAAGAAGAAAGGCCTTTGTTAGCATTTCTTGGAGGCATTCACCAGCTCATTCATGGTATAGTAGTGAAGGCCCCAGTGCTGCTATACATTTTAAGGGGGATAGGAAAGACCAAACAGCTTTGGCTCACTTAATTCTGGTTACTTAAAAACCCTCAGATTCTCTTGTGGTGATAAGAAGTTCAATATCTGCACAAAGCGCAACATGATTGAGACCACTCAGCAACATCTACTTGACTGTGTTGCCTTGGTGTACGATGACCTGCTTAAACGACCGGATTTCGTGTTGAGGTGATGAAGGCGAACGACCTCATGGATCTGATCTGATTCAGATCAGAAGGATTAGAAAGATGAAGAAGAGCATACCTTAGGAGATGTAGAAAGAGTTCTTTGAAATGTTCCTATGCTATGTTTATAACTTCTTTGTTAAATATAGATTTTAATGTTTAGAACATCAATGATCAGTGTTTAAAACTGACTAAATTCTGTTCAAATATTTAATTTACTTTTAAATAGAGTAGGATCTTTTTCAGAATGATTTAACGTATGTAATGGTACACCTCAAGTCTTTCTCGTATTTCCAATCTGAGTTACCCCTGTCTATGTAAAATCCAATGAAGAAAAATTTACTACTTATCAATTCAAGTTAAAGGACTGATTGAGAGATTCTGTTCTATTTATAAATTTGCTTGTTATAAAGTTTGCATGCAATGATTTTCATTAGAATACTTTTAATAGAGCATTCAATAATTTCTGGCCCTAATAATGAATTTCAGTCATCAATACATTTTGCTTTCTGTTTCATAGATGATTGTTTATCCCCAAAGTACACAAGTGGAAGAGGTATTGATATCTGATGAAGAACTAATTGAATGTGATGCACAGTCATATGAGTCAAAACTGAATGAGAAACTTAAAGGTGATATACTTAAGTATTTATTGTTGTTTTGTAACAAGTCTATTTCAGAGTATTACTTTTTGCTAGCGCTGCAGCAACCAGTGTCTATTTTTTTGTCAAATTAACCCCTTCCATCTCACTCCCATCAAAATCATGGGGTGAGGTTTTGTATTCTTGTGCCCAGGATATTTCCGAGCTTGAGTGTTCAAAAGTAACGCTCCAAAAAGCTTAAAACAATCCATCTCTTATAACCAGAAAAAAAATTTATTTCTTATTTTACATGCCAGATGGCAGTACCAGACTATTTATAATGTAATTGGAGATAGTTGGTTGTCACAATAACCTTGATTGTTGGTTTTTCTGAAAAATTAAATTTTCTTAATTTCAAGCTAAAAAAAAATTAAAAATGATTACATTTATTGTTCATACACTTATTTTTATACAATTTTCTTAAATAAAAAAATAGGCACTTTTTTTACTGTTTTTTTGAAAATTAAGCGATTATTAAATGGTTAAATTAATGTGTTGAAACCAACTTGTCAAGATATTTCCAATTTATATTTTTGCCTCGTTTTTATATCTTTCACAATTATTATCTTTCTATTATTGTTTGTGTTTCAGATATCTTCAAAATATAAATTATTTTTCTATTTATTTGTAATGTATTTTCCCCAAGATATGCGTATTTATTTCCTTCTATATTTTTGTAAACATCAAAAGTTTCATGGTTTGATGGTATTGTGACTGGTTGACCTTGAATTATGTTACTAATCCTATAGTTCTGTTTCAAATTTGTTGATTATTATGTAAATTTAAAAACTCTTCATAGATACAATAGCATATGCATATTATTTGTTGCCATATATATTGTTTTTTCATCACTTATTTGCTCTAAAAAATGCTTATTGTAATTGTTTTGCGTGTTGTTTTTTATATATGTTTTTATTAATTTTTTTTATTTGTTTTGTTGATCTAGATTTAGATCTGTATGAAGACGGTATGACTATTCAACAGAAGGAAGAGTTACTGGTACTTCTTTTGTTTCTATTGAAAATAATCATATGAGCAAAATGGTTTTTAGTCTTTTTTGTATGTTTAGTAACCATATTAAAATAAACTTGCTTCACACATTGATTCATAATTTTTTTATATTTTTCACAAGTATCGTTAGTCTTATTTTTTATGTTGACAAATAAATTGTTTGTAAAATGAGGGAATATTTGCATGTGATAAATTGTCTTTAAGCTAAATGCAATAGGAGAATAAGAATTCAGCTAAATAGCTGAATTATTATTATCTTATCCTGATTTATTCATAAATTAGTGTAATCCTTTCTGCCATTCATCCAGCACTCTGAATTGGATTATGAAATCATTCTCTTCTTGTTTTTGAATCTCATAAGTTTGTTACTGCCCTATTAAATTGATACGTGAATAACATCACTTCTGACTCTGTTCTGGCTTTAACTTAGATTGAAGAAATATGGAATGTCTGTGCTGAGAGGTTATTAAACCTCTTGTTTTAAATATGTAAAACTTTACATTAAAAAGCTTTCATACTGGAAATCTTGTATAGTAAATAAATTATTTTGATTATTAAGTTTAAAAAAAAGCAGAAGCATAGATTTTTTAAATAACATGCAATTAATTTTAAAAAGTCAGAGATGTAAGTAATGTAAATATGCGTCGCTTCACAGTGTAAGATTATAAGTTAATTTCTTTCTTTAACATCTTGTGTAAGCCTAGGTTTAAGATTAAATCTTGCCTAAACAACAAATATTTTGCTCTTTTATTTTATCTATGTTTAGATATGTTCTTCATGTTTCACACATGGCATAAATGCATGTATTTTTCAGGCTGTTGTTGTAGCGTCATGGGAAACTGCAGAGAAAGAGAAGACACGAAGGCAATTCTTTCGTCATTACATGAATGCTTCTGAAGCATTCTGTAATGATGAAATTGAGTTTAGTTTCCAAGAATCACCAGAACTCTCCAATGATGCTTCTTTGCTGCCATCAGTTTCATCATGTTTAGATGTTACATTATCAGTTGATACATCTAATGTATGTGTACAGTATTATTATGAAATATTCTGAACTTTATTGAAGATAAGCTTGCAATATTATGAAATTTAGAAATGCCGTTCTCATTATTAGTTTTAATTGGGACTTTTGAAACATTTTCTACTTATGATCTTTTTTGAGACAGAAGAAAATATATAGGATCCCCCAGTTTTGTGTTAAAAGTTTTGTCTTTAATGCAACTATGGGAAAATATTTAGAAAAGGAAGCATTAATCCTTTCGGGACGATGTGCCTTCGTAAAAGACCTTCTTACGGGAAGGAGTGGAAGACAAAGGAATTGTCCCACAGGATGGGGGTTTTGCATCGCTAAGCCGAACTTCAGAAAAAAATTACAAAAAAAAGTTTAAGTCCTAACGTCGTAATTTTTGTTGCCATTTTAGATTATTACTTAAGCTGTGATAAACGTTAAAATTAGCATTAAATACTCATTTTCCTTTAATTTATATGAAAATATATATAAAAAATTCACTTACCTTGAGAAATAATTTTCGAAAGCACTATTCCAATTCTTTTTAAATTTTAATAGGCAAAATACATAAATAAACTTTAAGATTAATAAAAAAAGTACCACAAAGGATATTTGCAAGAAGTAGCAAAATTTTAAAATGAAAACTGAATGTGGTAAACCTTGAAGCAGGGAGGAACACAAAAAAATCACTAGAAATATCACTTTCTAACTCTTTAGAAAATTAATTATCACTCTCATCTATGTCACTAATTTGTTCATTTATCATATGAGCGTATTCTTCCTCTGATAAATAACACTTTCAAGCCATAGTACTGGAGTCAAGACTTTCCGAAATAAAAAGCAAAGTATGTGATATTTATATGCACGAAAACAACACAGTGTGTAACTGGGCTGATGGTAAAACCCAAAAGGAACCCCACATAGTAGCGAAAAGAAATAAATAAAAGTATTCAGAGAGATAAAGAAACAGGAACCACGTGGAGATTGAAACATCCCAGCTCTGTTTGTTTATATTACGTTTTAGATCTTCCCCTGCTACAGCTGATGAGAATTTACCAAATTCAGGCAGAATGTGAATTAATTGAAGGTCAGGCTATGATAATTATGTTCATTTCAAAAGAAATGGACACAGGGTGCCATCTAGTGGTCTTTAAAAATTGTTTCAGTTCGAAATGCATATATGCATCACCCGACCCGAAAGAGTTAATGAATGATAAAATAGAAGGAAATTGATTTTTTGTAATTAGCAGATAAATTCTTACATGTTTCCAGCTTATCAAAAAATGTCTGGAATTGTACATTTATATGCCCGAAGTAAAGAGAAATATCATGGACTTAAAATAAAACTTAGGATAGGTACTTTTTGACCTTAATTTTTTATGATTGGAAAACTGCTTGTTCAAACTAAAAAAACAAGCAAACAAAAAAAAAAAACTATTTTGACATTTATATTGACTTTTTTTTAGATTTGGACAGTCATTGAAATGTTATGTCTTTTAAGCAATTTTCGAAAGCAATTGTAAATATTACTATTAATTTAATTTAATAATTTTACTTTTACCCCTTAAAAGTTTTGCCCAAACTCGTCTCATCCATCAAATTATGGCATTTTAAAACGTATAAACTAAAATTAAAGCATTCATAGACATGTTAACTGGGTACAAAAATGATCAGTAATCCATTACCATTTCAAGTGTTCTCTGGATATATAGTTGAATCTATATGGCACTGCGTCCTCAAAACAGAAGGAGATTCATTTAATTATATAATTAAAAAAACTGCACTGTTAAGGGTTTAAACAGGAAAAAGGAGGAGGAGGGAAAGGAATTGATGTGTTTGAGTTGCTACTGGAGTTAGAAAATAAAAATATTCTGTCAAATTACATTGTTATAAATGGTTTGAAGTACTTCTTTTTTTTTTTTACTAGCCGCCTTCGGTGACCAGCTTGTTCGCTAGGAATGTAATTTCAATTGCGTCTTGAATAATTTTATATTCGTGTTTCCCTTAACAACATGAACAGATCATAGTAGATATTTAACCCATGTTCTTTTAGTGATCTTTGCACCCTGTTCTATTCATTGTCTACATAAATGTTCCTAATGGAGTCAAATGACTGATCATGTCATGTAACATCTAATTGCAAGTTGTCAGTGCCATCTTTACTTTCTTATTCCTCTTGTAAAATATGCATTTGATTTCAACATTAAAATGATGCAACACATTTTATGGCCAGCAGCATGTTTGCTGAATTAAAACGTGCTGAAAAAAGAATTAAAATATAACAGCCATAATCATTCAGCTTACTGGTTATATTTCTTCATATTTTAGAAATTATGGTTTACAGATTCCACAAAAATTTTGATGAAATAAAATATGAAAGCAAGATATGGATTGGGATATTAACCTTAGTTTTCAACAATGAAAGTGAAAGATGAAATTAAATACTTGTTTAAACAATGAAAACAGCTTGAATTGTATTGTAACAATGAAAAGTATTGTTGTAAATTATGCCAAAAAATGTTTTTTAAAATTCGAGAAAATATTGTACGTCAATTTAATTGATATTATTGAAAAGGTAATTTTTTAAACTTTCAGATGGCGTAAAAATTATTTTTGTGCTGTAATATTTTTGGAAGTTATAGGAAAACCCCCGAAATTTCGCCTAATTTTTAATTAAAATTTTTAAAAAAGGCTCAGAAGTGCACATTCCCACCCTCCAAAGAATGTTCGTGCCAGATTTCATAGCTCTAGGTCCAACGGTCTGTCCTGTAGAGTGCCAATACACACATTCTCCTTTATTATTAATAGAGATATTATAATTCAAATTACAGGTATTGAAACAATTTGATTTAATTATAATTTAATGTATATTTCTTTTTTAAATATGAAACTAATTAAAGCTGATAATCAGTAACTCATGCTTGCTGATTTCAACAAATAAATTGTTTGGTTTTTATTAATAGGTTTCATGTTATTCAGGAGATAGTGGAACGAATGCCACAAAAACTTCTGGTGATTTTGCTGTGCAGTCCTCTGTAAATGAGACGGTGTCTGATTCATCAGTTGAAGCCTGTGGAAATGAAAGTGTAAGTCTAAGAAATTTGAAGCAAATTGTAATATTCAATTAAATGTATCACTTCAAAGTTATTAAATTTATATATTTTGGTTTGTAGGTAAACACATATGTTGAATTTTGTAAGCTTTACATGTCAAAAGAAAAATCAGGAGAATTTCTTTTTAAAAACAACTCTATAAATTTTGGATTTGGTTGTTTTTTTTGTTATTAAGCCACAATTTTAATTTTGATGGTTTCAATTTAAACATCTGATTTCTGTTTTAGGTATGTGGGAAATCATATGAGCTTGAATCTTTTTCTTCCAGGTACATATATTAAATGTTTTTGTTGGAAAGCATGCAGTGCTTACTTTTAAAACTTTTTTTTGAATATAGTAAGTAAGGTGCATGTGCTTGAGTATTTTTAAAACTATATATTTTAAAGAATTCTTTTTCTCACGGGCCATATTCTATCTTAGGGAGGTAAAATCCAAAGGTCGATCACCTCGCAGAGGTAGACCTAGAAGAGGTAGAGGCAATGCAAAACAGTCAGTGGGAGTGGCTTGTGTTGTCAACCCAAGTACTAATGAAAAGAGAAACAATGAAACTGGAGAGCTTACAAGCAAACAGGCAAAGAATTTTCATCCTTTTTTAATTGAACTTTGGTTTGTGCTATTATACATAAACTGCTATCAGCAGTTTTAACTTGACACAAATCTATCATTAATTCATACTGAAACCTTTAATTCAAAGTGATTTTCTTTGAGAGCTATTATGAATTATCAGGTCAAGAATTAATCAACTTAACCAGTTCATTAACTGTGTCAAAATTTTTATACATCTTATTCAAATTTTATTTATTTATTTTCATTGTATTAAATACTAAGTACCTTCAGCTACCAGCTTGATCTCTGGGAATATGATTTTGATTAAATCTTACATCATTGTATATTCATTATTGACAACGTAATTTTCAACTTCAGATTATGGTAGATATTTAACCCATGTTCTATTAGTGACCTTGGAACCTGTTCTTTTTATTGTCTATATAAGTGTCCCTAATGGATTTAAATAACTGACCATGTCCAGTAACCCTTAATTCCACATTGTTGGCACTATCTTCACTTTCTTATTCCTCTTGTAAAATATGCATTTGATTTCAACATTAAAATGATGCAGCACATTTTTATGGCCAGCTGCGTATTAGCTTGATTAAAACATGTTAAAAAAAGAATAAAAAATAGCAACTTTTCAGCTGATGTTTCTTAATATAGGCAAAGTAGTATCTCAGAGAACTTTGTTTATAGATTTCACAAAAATTTGGATGAAATAAAATATGAAAGCAAAACGTATTAGGATATTATCTCAGATTACAACAATGAAAGAGAAATATGCTATTAAATATTTGTTTAAACAATGAAAACGATTTGAGTTGTGTTATAACAATGAAAGTATTGTTGTAAATTATGCCAAAAAATATGTTTAAAAGTTTATTGAAATTCAAGAAAAAATCGTCCAGAAACTTAAGCGATATCATTGAAAAGATAATTTTTTGCACTTTCAGATGTTGTAAAAATGATTTTTGTGTTATAATATTTTCGGACATTATTAAGGGAAAATGCCAAAATTTTGATTAATTTTTAATTAAAATTTTTAAAAAACGTCTCCAGGGTGCACATCCCCACACTCCAAAGTATGTTAGTGCCAAATTTTGTAGCTCTACATATAGCGGTCTGCCCTGTAGAGGGTCAACACACCACACACCCTCATTCTCTTTTATTATTGATAGAGAAGATTAAGAAATTCTGCTGTGAATTATATGACTTAATCTTGTGTAAAAGTATTCTATGATATGATTGCAAGTTTCACTTTCTGATTTCATGTAATGTTTTATTTTTTATTTTTCGAATCCTTCCACTTTAATGAAAATTTGATATCCTAAAATGTTACATTTAAACAGTTTTCTTTATTCTATATTGGGTTCAGTAACTGCAGAATTTTTGAGTTCCTTTTGTTTGCAATTGTCCATCAGTTTACATATGCTTGGAAGTTTCCTCCCATTGAAATATTTATCCAATACATTTGTTGAGATTAATTGTCCTGTCTTTGACATTGTGTTTAGTTGAGTTTTGCCTAGTATTTGTAGAAGTTATAGGCTGCTGTATACTATTAAATTAGCATTTGGAAAATGAGTAACTGCAACCCATTCTAATTTTCCATTTTAAAACTATACATTTCAAATCAAAATTATTTACTTGTCTATCATGAGTTATTTTATAGAAATATCCCATTATTTCTATTGTAAATGTAGTATGAGCCTTTAAGGATTGATTATGCACTTATATCTTTGCATACATTGAATACTTTTGTGAACTATTAATTATTTTGTGTTATGACCAAGTCTTGAATGGAAAACATGGAATTTTGATTTCTGTTAACATTTATTTTAATTTCAGAATTAGCAGAGATATATCTATTATATTGTAATTTGATCAGTTTTTGAATGTTTTTTTTTATATATAAATTGTTTCTCATTCATATTGAACTAAAAATTTTAGTTTGAAAAGCAAGCTTTGGAAAAAACTCTATCATCATGGAAACCTTGTCTTTCACCCAAAGATACTCCTTTGACATGTTCCAAGTAAGATTCTTTTAACATAATTTATGCATTTTCCCCATGTTTGCATGAAATATTTCCTTAACAAAAATTGTAAATATTTAATGTTAGAATTAATTCTTTCTTCTTGTAAGCAAATCTTCATTCTCTGATTATATTTGACCTAAAAGGATTATCACCAAATGTCTTATTTTCATGTTGCATTTACTGTCTGACCTCTTGAAAATGCAAAGCATTTCGGGATTAGTTTTAACTTTTTAAAACACATATAAATACAGAAAAAAAAAAATGTTAAAACCAAAATCTAAAAAATATTGAACTGAGAAATTAATTTTTAGTTTATTTACATAGATTATTTATCATATCTTTCAATAACAAATAGTATATGATTTTATTGCCTTTTTTAAATTTAATGGTAAAAACATCCTCTCCTGAAAATATTTCTAAGAAGCATTCTAACGAAAAGAGCTACAACGAAAGAGGTAGTGTTCAGTTAATAAAATTCTTCATATTTCTGCCTCTGTCATTCTGCATAAAATTTAAAAAATCCAGTCATAGTTAATAGCTCATAAATTGATTGTTCCTACATCTCAAAAATTGTACTTGAAGGAATATATTTGTTCAAGCATTTACTCATTTCCAACATCTTCAAATTTAAGAAAGGTATTGGATTCATTGCATTATCATCACGTACACATATTTAAATATTCAATAAAAATGATCTTGTAAAATCGTATTAAGTTGATTATTTTAACTGCCTTCTTGATTACTATATTTCAAACAAACTATAAACTGTGATCAGGCTCACTAGTGAATTCAAAATTCTTTTGTATATGGCAGATTGATAAGTTATCCACAATTAACTAAACTATACAAATTCGTATTTGGAAACCAAAGAAGTAATTCTTCCTTCCCAAATAAAAACTTTTTTTTTAACTTTATAAGCATAAAGCAATCATTAATTGCTGGTGCAATGACTGTTGTGATTTTATTAAAAACCCTGAAATCTTTCTATATTTTAAGATGGCTGATAAAAAAACTGCCTTTATTTTCTGTAGCAACCGTGCTCAACAAACTGATATTAGCTAATCTTCAATGTTAGTGCTATATTAAAAGATGAGTTGATTTGTTAGGTATTGACTACTTTATTTTTCTTTTTAAAAATACACTATATGATTTTTTAAAATTTAATAAGTGATTAAATTGTAATGCTAAGTAAAATCCTTTAAGATATCAGTTTCCAAAGCTGGCTTTATTTCATTTTTATGTTAGAAAAATCAGCATCGAGTAATCTTGATATGACTGTTGATCATTCATTTTAATCTAGATGTTGTAAGGGAAATTTTGTAATAATTTTTTTTAGTTGTACTGCCATTTTGAACATTTTCTTTTCAAAAAATTTGCTTTAAATGTTCGCTCGCATGCAATGCAATTTATGTAATTGTCTACATGTTAGTTATGTAATTTTTGAATTTGGTTCTTTTCTGCCATTATAATTTCTGTTCTTTGTTATATTTAAATAATTTCTGTCTATTTGCAGGAGGCCTTGGCTAGATGAAGCAGTAAGTGAATTATATTTTATCTTTTGCTAATATATATATATATTTTTCTAAGTCTGTCTAACTAATTTCTAATATCTAAATTCTTGACTTTGTAGCTATTATTTTGTGTTCTTGCAGTTAGTTATTGGTGACTTTACTACTTCCTTTGATATTTACTCTGTATCACTAATAAGCTATTTTAAATCGCAAAACCAAAATTTACTTTCTTAATATAGTGGCTTTTTTATACTTCAGAACAGATGATCATTTTTATAAAATTTCCTTTCAGACAGAATCGGAATTAAACATTACAAACATGCCAATTCCTACAAATTTGGCCTTCTGATTTTTTTTTCCTTCTATATTGACTGTTTCAAGTTTGGACTCTCAAGCCCAGTTTTTTGCTATGATTGAGAATTTTCTGTTTAAATAAATACAAAAAGGCACTTTCATTATTTGATTCACAATTTGATTCTTTGTAGAGGTGATATTTTTTAGAATACGGAAGAGATGAAAATTACTTCATTTGCCTTTCTTTTCTAACTTTATATTTAAAGCACTCTTGTTGTTTTATTAAAGTCACTATCTCAAATCATCATTGAAGCTTTAAAATCTTGCTTATTCTTCATTAGTTGCTTAAATGAATGCATTAAAATGCCTGAACAGATTTTGTAATGTATTAAGTGCCATGTTAAGGATTGTAATAAGTTGGATGTTGTAATTGAATTAATTTTGAATATAATTGCAAGTTCTCAAAAATATAACATTTGCCATGTCTAATTCTTTAGTACTAATTATGTAATTTTCTAAAAGGAATTAAAGGTTCTAATTGTCTAAGAAGAAAGGTTATAATTTTTTAAAAGGACGTACCTTATATCTTTTGATGTTTAAAAAACTTCAGTTGTTCTTGATGTAAATTAATTAAGATTGGCCTGTTTGCTAGCATTTAATAATTCTTCATCCTCTTTTGGTATGTTATCAGGTATGTACATAAAACTAGCCATTAAAATATTGTTGAATCTTGTGGAAAAATTCTTCTTTCAGCAGGTTTATGATTTATTTTGCATATAGTTTCTTGATTGATTATGGAAAATGTATTAATGAAGTGTTACCATTTGTTATGGAAACCTTATATGCTAGGAAAGTATCTGTGTTAATTTTTTATAAATATCCATATTATCAGTAAGAACATTAATGAATGAAAACTTGCACATGGCATGCATAAACACTGCAGGCAAATGAAGGAGAGCATGAACTTATGAAAGATACAATAGAATAGTGCAAGAAGCTGTTATTTTTGTATTTTTAAGATAATATAACATTGATTACATCAAATATGCAATCTAAACAACCATTGTAATCTGTCGTTAAAATAAGCGTGTGCATTGTGGTTTTACTAATCAGCTTAAATTTATCCCTTTTTTTATGTATGAAGCTCCTAGCAGTGTTGTTCATCATGGGAATATATGAAAGAGATTAAAAAAATACATTTGGGGATAATAGTATGCAATTTAGTCATTAAATAAAATTACTCATTGTATAACACCCAACATGAGGCCCACCCCCATACGGGAGCAATTTGATTGTTAAGGGGGGCAATGCAAAATCAAGAAGAACTAAAAAAAAAAAAAAGCGAAGTAATCAGTTAAAAGTTTATATGATATGAAAGGAGCAATGGTATGGCTTTATGAGGAAGCAGAAATCAAAAATCCAAATTCAATCAACTGTGCAAGAAAACTATTGTTACCGTTTCCATCTTCATATTTGGCTGAATGTGGATTTAGTGCCATAAATGATTTGCTGCTAAGAAAAAAAGAAAAGAAATCAGCTGGATATCACACAGCAAAGAGAGTTGAGACTGAAGCTAACTAAATTGAAACCTAATATAAAATCTCTGCAGAAGCATCAAGTGCAAGAACCTCACTAATAAATAATTACTAATAATTAAAGTAATATAGAAAAATGTTTCATTAAACCTTTTTTTATAAATTTTGGTCCTCCATTATATGCTTTGAAAATTTACTTACTGTGTTTCTGAACAATTTCCTAGTGATTTCTTCTTAAAACCTATTATTTAAGTTTCTTCAGTGAACAATTCAATTTTTGAATATTAAAAATTATGTATATGTAACATAGGGGGCATAAGAAGTTTAGGAATGCTTAAGTGGGCATGGCACCAAAAAAGTTGGGAAACACTGGAATAGGTAATGAAATCTAATAATCTGAAAGATAAATCCTGTGCAGTAATGATTCTTGTACTGAACCATTATCAACTCGACTATTGTAGGCTTCTGTAGTCTAAGGTAACTCATGCCAGTACAAAGAAAGCTATAACTGGCTGCACCACCTGTGAATGATCTAATACATATTTTTAAGATAGAAAAAGTTTTATGAAGTTAAGTACTTTTGTTTTAAAGTTTTATTATTTTATTTATTTATTTTTTAACTTCTATATTAATTATTGGTACTTTAAAATAAATCTAGTTCAAATAATCAATTTTTAAAAATAGATTAGTATCATAGTTAGGACTTTTTACCTGGGTGCAATGATATTCCGTTTAGTTTCCTGTATATGTTAACTTTACTAACTAAGGTTTTGAAGTAATTGTGAAATAAAGCATTAATTCTCATATTTCCTTTTAGGATGTACCAGATACTTATTCAGAACAAGAGAGCTCAAAGAAAATTCTTAATTTGGTCAAAGAATTTGACTTCGCTAGAAGAGAAAGCAATCAACTGTGGGGATCAAATTTGCCTTTAGATAAACCTTATCATCTTTCACGACGAGTCCATTTTTCAAAGAGATCAAACAAACCTGACAAATATGACATAACAGTTGGTGTGCAAGGAAAGAAACCTAATGACCCAACTGATGCTGCTGGGGACTCTGCTGTCACTAAAAGTGAACCTTTCTCTAGGACTTCTGGGGGAGCATTTCGTTATGTGAAATCACACCGTGACAGGTCGCATCCAACACAAAGTAATTTTGAGGGAATGACTACACGCTCTGGTACTAGATATGGTACCAACTCTTCAGAGACAAGTCAGAAATCTGGTCAAGCCACACACAAACCTGGTAACTCTAAGGACTCGGAAGACATTGCCTTTTCTGAAGAGGCAGGTTCCTCGCAATGTTCAGAATTTCCATCTCATTTGTTTAATGAAGTGGAAGTTATCTTGGATGAAAAATTACCACATTTCAATCATCTTAAACCTGGACTTCCTGGTGATGCTGTGTCATTTGTTAGTGATACTTATAACAAAACTAATGGATTGGACAAGTATCCTGAAAGTTTGAGAACATCCAGTTCCAAAGCTAAAAGTCATTCTGTTGGTGCAGGGTTTCAACAGCTGAATCATGTTGGTAAGTGTAAAGTTTTATACAGATAAGACCTAAACCATATTGTATTTTTAGATTTTTAGAACAGCTATATTTTCCAAACTTTAAATAGTAATTAATTATGAAATTGATATATATTGAATAAAGTTTTGGTTTTATACACAGAGCGAGTCAAAATGAATGCCTTAATTTTAAGGTTAAGTTAAGTGTATTTAATAATGCTACATAGCATTTATCATTGTACAGCATGAAATTATGATTGTAAGAACGATAATTTTTCTGTATATGCTGTAAGAAATTTGTTTCGTTTGGTTTCATATATATTACGAGATTTGGAAAACAAACGCTCACTCTACACCGTGATAGTAGGTGCTGAAAGATATTTTCTTGCTCAGTTTCCAAATCTCGGACATTTTTCTACATTTTTTTTCACAAATTAAGTGTACACCTCATCCTAGCTATTAAAAGTTCTTTATAAAAATAGGAATTTATTTCTAATAGTTTTAATTTATCTACTGGATTTTCGTTTGTGTCTGTCATTGTCTTGTTCTGCTTTTATTTCTGCGAAGCAATCCCAAAATGAAGAAGGTTTCTCATTTCCTAATTATTGGAATTAAGGTATTTAAAATATTACAAAAAAATACATGAAGGTGTTAACATTTTCTTAAATATACAAATAATAAACAATCAATTTTATTAATCTTTATTTTTTCATTTAAAATTTGAGAAATATCTATCATCAAAAGTGAAATATTTTTTAATAAGTGGTTATTTTGCAGAATATTTGGTTATGCAGCCAAAGCATTATTTGTTACATCACTACTTTTATTGCACAGCATTCATCAAGCTTGTTATGCAACTCTTACCGATCTTCTGTAGAATATCTATTGTGATTCTGGCAATAGCAACTGTGATACAGGCTTTCAAATCAGTGATGCTTGTAAATCAAGCAAAAGTTCCCCACAAAAAGAAACCACACAGAGTTCAGAGTAAGTTAGGTATCTTGATGGCCAAGGTAACAATTTTCTAACTCTGTCAGTTGAGTGGCCAATCCATCTATGTGGTAACACCTTATTGAGGTGCCTACACATCCAACAACCATCAGTGATTACAAAGCCCATATCACTGCTGCTATTGCCATCATCGACAGAGACATTCTACAAAAGGTTTGGCAAGAACTGCATTGCAGACTTGATTCTCGTGGCACAAATGAAGCCTGTATTGAGCATCTCTGATGCTTGCATTTGAAACATGAATCTATCACTTTTTGAATTTTATGAATTAAAGTATCTATACTTCAATTCAATACAGCAACCACCTGCTACAGAGTGAAGCTTTAAAAACAGGCATTCATTTGGACTCTCTCTATGCTAGTGATGCAGTGGTAATCTGTCGAACCTAGGGGGTCTGCAAACTTTTGAAATGAAAGGGGTGAATCTAGACCACTGTAACAATTTTAAGATTATAAGAAAACCGTAATATACTTTTTTCAAACAAAGGAAATGTTAAGGGATATTTTAACTAATGATAATGTTAATTTATGGAATATTTTTTATAATTAATTTTACAATAATTAATGATTTATTTTTTATGCTAAAGAATAATTGCACACACACAAAAAAAATTCTCTCAATGGGGGGGGGGGGTAATCATTGTGAGGAGTGTGCTTATATTCCCCAAGAAAGTTTCTAAATGTCCAGTTTGTAGTTTGTCTTTTTTAATTTAAAGCATTATTCCATGGTGTAATATCAGTTTTTGCTTCTCAATTAACATTTAAAGAAATTTAGTCAAGAAGATGACTGATTGCACAAATACCTAAATCTAAATATATTGGGAATACAAATGGAAAGTGTAATTTAGAAAAGTTTAACATTAGATACGAAGGGACTTTTCTTGTACAAGATGCCTTTCATTTATAAAAGGCAGATTTTGGTACCATTTACTAAAGTACAGTTGGTTTTTGTATCTTGAAGTTTTGGGAGAGCTATAAAACAGATGAAATTCTCATCATGTGAGTAATATTCATGAAAAATTTGGCAAGTGAAACTTTGGTTGGTTTATCATCATCATAAGCACATACCCAAAAGAGTCCCAAATTGCCAGTGGTAGTTATTTGTAATGGTTTGAATTTATTATTAAATTATTGTTTTATGAAAACATTATTAAGTTGCATATTAGTACTTGATCAATTTTATCAGTATTTTTTTTTTTTTTTTGATCATGTAAAATCTGGAGAAGATATCCTGTTGTTGAAACTCAATACTAATGTTTTTCAATAAAATTATTTCATTAGCAAATTTTGCTTTGATTTCAGATAAATCATCATATGTTGGAAGCGATTCATCTGACACATCATCTGTTATAGATGTTGAAACCATTGGAGATGATGAAGTAAGGTTTTAATATCTTGTTATTGATTTAAAATAAATGTATTTAATCTACTTATATTTAACATTTTTACTTCCTAGCGTGACTACTTGCATGTAAATAAGCACAGTTATTAAAAATTAGTAAATTTTCCTTTTATGTGCAAGACTAAATTCAAATGTGGTGGTGAATAGATGCAATAATTAAAAATGTATGTTATATTTTCATTCAATGTAAATGGCACCACACATGCTAAAAAAATCTTCGTACACATGGTGTTTTTTTATTTAGTGTCATAGTATAGTGAAGAAAATAGAATATGTTTAGGTATTCATCCTTATACCCCTCAAGCATCTTAAGTGCCTCATACATTTGATAGATTTGGAATAAAATTCGATACAGATCTGCAGTTGTGGTGCAGATCTCTGGGAGAGGTATATCTTTAGTGTGATTTTGTGTAGTTACTAATACTTATCCATTTAGCTTGTTGCATTTTTGAGTTAATGTGTATGTACAAACACAGAAAAAATTCCATGTTTCCATCCCAAATGTGTTTTTTTTTTTTCAGACTAGGGAAGGTCTTAAAATGTGAAACTTCATCAAAATATAAAGGCCATATTTTTTAAACAATTATGAGGATTTTCTATATATACTTCATATATGAAAAAGTAAAAATATTTAAGATAAAGAATTTCCTTTTTCCCCCATCTCATATTAGCCTCTAGATTTTTTTTTTTCTCGTTTTCGGAATATCTGTAACTATTTGCTTTTTTTCTCTTGATTCTGGAATAAAAAAATCTTACTTTTTACAAAATTGTAAAGTGTAGATTAGTTTTTCTACTCTTAAAAAGACATGATTGTTATTAATTTTCACCGCATAATTATGCAAATTCTTTCCTTTATATGTCTAGAATGGAATTTGTCTTTTTGTGCATTTTTTCAAAAAATTCTTATACTTGAAATGCTTTGATGAATGTCCTACTGAGAGAAAGCTTATGTACTTGATGTTACATTTTCTCAATCTTACGGTGGAGATTTTTAAATATAATAAGTCACTTTTAGTCAATATATTCAAGGCTACTATACAAAGTTATGTCTTGTTTTAGTTGCCAAGCTAATTTTCTAAAATCAGATATTTGGAATTTAAACCTATTGTATTTTGTTCATTCGACCCTGAGTGCAAGTAAGACTAAACGTGCTAACTCATGCATCTTATGCAGACGATATAAGGCATAGAACCAGTGATGTAATGGAGCCAGATCACCATTCTGGCACTGCTTTCTTAAGAAATAATTAAGAAAAAAATTTAAAAACTTTCTTAAAACAGCGCAATCTCTGTCATCCAGCATAGAGCGTTCTGACACTGCTTAGTTTGCGACTACACCACTGCATTGGGCAGTATTTTCTAAAACAAAATCCCTTAGAGAGAAAAAGTGACTTCCAATACTGGTGTCTTATTCTGGAATATTTTCTCTAGAAGAAAACAGTGTTTATGTTATGTGGCTCTTATCTTGTTAAAATCTTTTTCTTTGTTATGAATATTTTTTTGTATTTATTCGTTGGTTTGCGATTAAAGAATTCTATATGTTTATAACAAAATATTTTTTCATATAACATTATAGTATATAATATTATTATTGGACACTATAGTATATAGGGGTAGTATGCCTCCCTGCAAAATAGTATTTGCCTATTGGCACTAACTAGTCAGTCTATCTCTCTATCTGGTTGGAGATTTTACACAGGTGTTCCTTATCAGATAATGCTTGCTAAGCTAAGTCATCACCTCTATCCCTTTGCTTGACTACAAGTCATAGTAATCTGAATCCTCAAAGCATGGCAATGTTTTTATAGTGCTCAAACATTACAACACACCATACTATTTTATTTATATCTACAATTTTTGTTTGCATGAATTGATTTTGAAATGCAATTAATTGCATATCTTCAGTGTTTTATTCAATTTTTTCAGTGTTAATAAAATTTTTGAAATGTCTTCTGATTTTGACTGCTCGATTCACTCAACTTTCAATTGAAAACTTTTATTTTGACTTTAAATTTTCATTATTCAGATAAAACTATTTAACTATAAACAGAATAAATGAAAACAAACAAACAATAAACAGTAAACTATTTAAAATTTAGTGTTGTAAAACATTTCTTATGATTTTTTAAAAATGTAGGTACAAGAATTCATTTTGAAAAGAAAGATGCTGCAGGAGTTTCAGAGTATGGATAAAGAACCAAGTGCCAAGCAAAGTAAAAGGTACTTTGCACTTTTTCTTAATCTTAATATAAATAAAAGTCATTGTGGGTATGTATTTGTGTATGTGGGTGCATATGAATGTATGTGGCTATGTTCCACATCTCCTCCTAAACTACTGCAGCAATTTAACCAAACTTTGCACACTTTTTATTTAAGACAAGAGGAAGATTGTTGTCAACTTTTCGAAGTCCAAAATTTAATTAAACAGTCAGTTAATTAGAAATTAATCAAAACAGGTTTTCCATATTAACTTCTTAGCAAATTATCCTCCCAAAAATATTTTTACACCATCTTAACCACTTAACTGAATAGTTTTCTTTGCTATCTAATAAGATGACCCCTCCTGTTTTGGAAAGGAGCTGTCGTTTTCATTCATCTAAGAAGGCATAGGATACTTAAGATGTTTATGAATCCTACATATTTTTTGTGTCAAATTATAAAGCTAATTAATTAATCAAGACTAAAATTTCGATAATTCGATGCACGAGTATTCTCGGGCGGTTAAGTTAAGCAGTTAAAGTTCAAAATTTTACCTTTTCAATGATACCAATTTTATATCTGTGAAATGTTTCCTTCGACTTTTATTAATTTTTCAAAATTTAATAAATAAATTATTACAGCAGACGATTCTTAAATAAAGCAAATTGAATAATACTTTATTGCTAGGCAACAGTGAGACTTTGAACAAATTTCTTTTTATTTCTGTAAATATTTTAAAAAGAAGTGAAAGATCACTGTCAACTTTAAAAGGCTTAAAAGTTAATTAAATTTTTTAAATTAAAAATTAAGCAAAATTTTGCGTTTTTTTCTGTGATATATTTCGCAAGTGTTATGTTACAATAACTGCTTTTATACTATATTAAAATTTAACCAGTGGGAGTGGCCTCCCCTAAACTTTCTCGTATACTCATTTTTCAAAAACTCTTGTTTAGCATGTTAGTTCCCCGCACCCTCGCTCGGATAAAAATTTCGAATCTGCTGTATTCCCAGAATGCAACAAGTTTCTCCAGCACACGTTAAAACAACGAAACAAATGGAAATAAAAACTTCTAGATTCCGATTAGGATCAGAATTCACCAAAAGGGAGAAAAAAGCGCCAAGCAGGAATCATTAAGCATAAGACTTTCATTTCAAAAAAATTATCTGTGCATCAATTGAATCTGAATAAAATATTGATACATTTTCATCTTTATAATGAAATGAAATGTGTGATGCTACTGTGTTATAATTTTATTATAAGAATGAAAGTTCTGTTCCACTACTTAAACTTTAGATATGATCATTTTCCAATATGTAAACAATTTTTCTTAAGTCTCTGAGTGCTGATTTATTTGAAAAAACTTTGCATCAAAGCAAGCAAGGAAATGTAGTGGTACTTGGCTTTTTTTTCCCCTTCCAAATTGTCTGTTTTCTTTTTTTTTGCGTTGGCACTTATTTTGTATGTTGTTTGGTCTCGGTTGATAGAATATTCTCAGTAAAGTATGCTCAATTTTTCACTGGCCAACAAAGTGGTATAATACTATATGAAAGATGTCCCTGGTGTTTATAATTTGACAATATTTGCTTCAAATATTTTCCATCAACAGCTAATTGAAAGGAAACAAGGCCTGTTTTGGTTTTGCAGTTGCTTTTAGAACAGTGATGGCTAACCTTTTTGACAAGTGGATCAAATTCTGTTCATTTTTTTTTCAATTTTAGCCTGTGGGTCATTAAGTCAGCAGAGTCAACTGGAAGGGGGTGGGGAAGTTGTTGTAAAAAGGGTACCAAAAATTTGGAAACACCGAAAATTTATTAACAAAAAATATGAAAGCTGATTTTTTTTTGTTCACACTTTTAAAATCCCCTAAAAAAAATTTCTTCCTTTTTGTTTCACAAATTTTACTTTTGCAAGTGAAGAGACTAAATAAAGGTCGACGTCAAAAAATTGATATCATGAAATGTAAGTTAGTTATTACAGAATAAATATGAAATATTGTGGGCTCATCTCCATATACATATATAAATGAGAAAATTTAATAATAAAAATAATACATTTGAATTATTAAACACTTCTAAATGCATATGCCAAGGCTGCCAATTAGTTCAACAGCTGATACATCCCCTTTCTATGATGCAACGATTGTGAAGTTTATGACCAATGTCATGAGCTATACACAGGTGCAGTAATGCAATAGGAAAATCAGTTAGTAACATACACTGGAAAATATTCTTTTATAAATTCGACATTAGATATTTATACTTTAATATTTTCAAATTGTCTCTTCTCTCTTTCATCATATCAAAAATAAGTTTATAAAAATCAACGCATGGGTCATTTAAAAAGCCTTCATGGGTCAGTGTCTGACCCACTGGTCATAGGTTTGGCATCACTGTTTTTAGAATATAAAGCATGTAAAAAAAGATCTTGCATGAAGTATGTGTCGATTACTAACTGAAAAAAATCTTCAGATTCATGCATACTCAATGATTTTATAATATTTTCAACATTACTTTATTTTTTTCCTTGTGTCAAACAAATCAGCATTTGAATATTTTATGCGAAATATGTCAACACCTTTTTTATTTTATTTTTCCATTTCAGTACCAGCTAACCATGTTAAGATAATGTTTTAACTTCCGCTTTTTTATTCCTATATTAATCAGGGTGGTCACCCGACCGGGAAACCTGGAAAACCGGGAATAGTCAGGGAATTTCGGGAGACCGGGAAAAAACAGGGAAAAGTCAGGGAAATTTATTCTAAACCTGGAATTTTTTTTTTATTTTGATTTTGCGACAATTCGCTGATATTTTTTTATGAATAGAATGAAACACCGTTGGCAACCAATGAAACTCAGTCATTTACTGACAGTCAAAAACGAATACCATTTGTGTTCATGTAAACACCTCGCCAGGGCGCGAGGTGTTTACATTTAAATTTCCGACGGACCGAAATTTCGGCTATTAGTCCAGTCAATGAAGGGTTTGAAAAAAAGCATTAAATCATATAGTTTTGAAAATTGGTACACATGTTCGTTAGGGGCTTCTGATAAACCTACTAAAAGTCCCCGGTCCTGGGGGGTAAGCTCACGTCGCCATCTTGTATTTCATCCCCCTTTTTTAGTTTTTCCAGAATATCTCGAAAACTATTGAGTTTTCAAGTTACAATTGATTTAACAAATTAAAGAGCGTCAAATTCCCTACAAATAGATGCTTATATTTTTCTTCCAGTTTTAATTGTTTTTCAGATAATGGGTCTCAAATGTTGCCCCATCTTGGATTTCATTCCCCCTTTTTTAGTTTTTCTGAATAACTCGAAAAGTATTCAATTTTCAAGTCTTATTTGATTCAACAAATTAAAAAGCGTGAAATTCTTTTCAAATATATACTTTTATTTTTCTGCCAGCTTTAATAGTTTCGGAGATAATGGGTCTCAAAAGTTGTCGCCATCTTGGATTTCATCCCCCTTTTTTAGTTTCTCTTGGATATCTCGAAATCTATTCAATTTTTAAATAACATGTAGTCAGCAAATTAAAGAGCGCAAAATTCCCTATAAACGAATGCTTTTATTTTTGTTTTAGCTTTAATAGTTTCCGAGATAATGGATTTCAAAATTTGCAACCATCTTGGACTTTATCCCCCCTTTTTAGTTTTTCTTAAATATCACTGAAACTATTAAAGCTAGAAAATAAATAAAAGCATGCATGAGTTGGGAATTTTGCGATCATTAATTTGTTGTATTTAATGTAATTTGAAAATTGAATAGTTTTCGAGATATTAAAAAAAAAAAACCTAAAAAAAGGGGGATAAAATCCAAGATGACGGCACATTTTTAAATCCATTTTCTCGGAAACTATTAAGGCCAAAACAAAAATAAAAGCATGTGTTTGTAGGGAATTTTACGCTCCTTAATTTGCTGATTACATGTAATTTGAAAATTGAATAGATTTTGAGATATTCAAGATAAATTTAAAAAGGGAGATGAAATCAAAGATGGCGGCAACTTTTGAGGCCCATTATCTGGGAAACAATTAAAGCTGGTAGAAAAATAAAAGTATAGTTAGTAGGGAATTTTATGCTCTTTAATTTGTTTAATCAACTGTAATTTGAAAACAATATTTTTCGAAATATTCAGGAAAAACTAAAAAAGGTGATGAAATCCAAGATGGCGCCGCGAACTCACTCTCCAGGAACTGGGACTTTCAGTATGTTCATAATAACCCCTCACGAACATGTGTACCAATTTTCAAAACTGAGTTATGAGTTAATGTTTTTTCACCCCCATTTTGGACCTTCGTTGACTGGTTCTATATGAACAGAATCACGTTCCCTTTGGTAGTTAAATTAGATGATACTTCTTGAGATGAAAATCCATAGTATAATCACACTCAGATGTGGAAGAAGAACCGGGATTTGGCTACATGTCGAGGAGATTCAGATAGCTTACAAGATCGAACATTTCTCTTTATCTGTCTACAAGTTAGCATCCACACTATTGCCTGCTTTTATGATGATTTAATATCAAATAGGAGTTATACCAGAATTAGTTTGTTTTTCCATTTCTGGAGATCTTTTCATTGAATTATGAAGTATTTGAAATTAGTGGTAATATTTTTTTTCAGCATTTTTTTTGTTTGTTTATTTTGTGTATATTTTTTTTCTCTGAGTGTTGGGAAACATTATGATTACTGATCATTTTAATAAATTATGGGATCTTCAAAGTATGGGAAAGTCGTTACCCATACATTTAAAAGAACACTTTTTTTTAGTATTATGCATGCACGTTTTTTTTTTTTTTCGTCCTTTACGCACGCCCAGATCTTTGACATACGAGATCAAATTTAGCAAAGTGATGGATTAGCACAAGAGGGGAGCTGACGCCACAGTAATTTTTTAAAAAAAATTCAAATTAGATTTTTATTTATTTAATTTTAAATGGTAAATTCAGGTTTTCCCCCTATTTTCACGAATTTTATTTTTCTCTCTTTTTTTGTCTTTGATATTTTATTTTATTTATTTCTCTTTATATATTGTCCATTTTGAGCTGTATTGAAGGAAGTTGGTTGGAATAAAAAGTTGCTTTTTTTTCTTCTTTTGCAAACTATTCGATTCCATTCGTGTGACAGAATATTATGCTTCTGTGTTTTAATTTATAAACATCAGTAAAAAATCGTTTTCTTACATTTTTTTTCTTTGTCTTTTTATGTTTTATTTTGCAACGTATATTTTTATTGAGATTTTGATCGTCCTAAAGATTTTTTAAGTTTATATTTTTAATCAGAAAAACCTGGAAAATTCGTTACGGTAGAATTGTTCGTTGTAAAGATGTATTAGTTATTTTATGGTTTAATGTTTAAAAGTTTTAAATAAATGTTCTTTTTTCAAGCATTTTGCTTTTTTATTCAAACCATACTGACTTGAACGAATACTTAATATGACCAATGTACAGGTGATTTTTTTTCTATGGTTGATGGACTACCTCCGAAAAAAGTCAGGGAAATTTTTTATAAAACCTGGAAAAGTCAGGGAAACTCAAACAGCAAAAATGATGGCCACCCTGTTAATTAATTTCACATCTATGTATGTCTATTCGTGCTTTTTAATGCTTAAGATCCTGTATTTATACATCGCATTAAATTTGATATCATATAAACTCATAAATTTTATTCTTTATCCTATAAAATTCACTCAAGGAAAGAGTCACAAATTTTAAAACTTTGATTCAGTTTCGTGCGATGTTCCCCGTAATACAAGGCTCCAAAATATTTTTGTTTCTTTAACTGTATCTAAAAGTGATATCAAATAGTTAGATTGTGGTACTGAGTGGCAGGACAAGATGCAAATTACGTGCTTTCTTGTTGATTAAATTGTTCCGTAACTTTAGAAAATCCAAATTGGAAATGGTTTCAAGGTTATTGAAGTGAAATAATAGAAAAATTGTCACAAATTTGAGTCCCATTACTACAACTACCTAACTCAAAGAAGAAGATATTTTTCAAATGTTACTTGCATAGACTTTGTATCTTTTATAGTAACCCGAGTAATTCTTTTATGTATTTTTTAGTGTATTGTAGATTTTTACTTGCTGTATTGGTAATATAAGTATTTAGTTTATACTGTTATGTTGATGATTTGTAATATAACCATCCTTGAATTCCATTAAGTGTGTCATTTGTGATTGTTTCCCAATTCAGATTAATTTGGATTTATCGGATTTCATATAACTTGCTTTACATTAAATTTAAATAATTTAGGAGTTCATTAAAATCTTCGTTTTCTGCCCTTACCATGGTTTTAAACTTTTTTCCTTTATTTCATTCATTAAAGATTATATTTAATTTTTTGCCAAAATTAAAATTTTATTAGAATAACATTTTTCAATCATTTTTTAAAAATTCAGAGATTGTAGATGTTCTAATTTTTCTATTCTTTTCAACACTTTAAAGAAATAGGAAGAGTTAAATAAAAGTTTAAAATGAAAACGTTATAAATAAAACCCAAAATTATTGTTGAAAAAATATTATGAACTTTTATTATACTTTTCAGTGATCCTCTCTCTCATTGCTTTAAACCTAATAATCCCTCTGTTCAGTTAGCTTCGTCATGTGATTGTTTAAGAAGAGTTGAATAATGGTTTTATAACTAAAACTTCTCTATTCTTTTTATACAATTAATTGTTTTGCATTAGTAAATCAATTTTTATTTTGCAATTTGCAATTATTTTAGTAAAATTTTAAGTAAAAATAAGACAAGATAAATACACTAACATATAGTCTTTAGTAATGGTTGCATTTACAACAGTGAAAAAGAGGATATCTCCAGTTGATACCCTTGAAAAATCCTCTTTCCTATGTCACAATATTGCCGTATGCATGAAAAGACAGCAGTTTTCCAAATTTTCTTTTCTGGAGAGTAGCTGAAATTTCGAATATTATGATTCAAAAAATAGTTTTACTGAAATGTATTTTGGAAATATCTAATTTATCCAAATGACACAAAATAAACTTAAATTTTTGATTATAGATGCTAATTTTTAAATTTGTTAGGTTAGTTTAATTTCCAGCTGTTAGGTTTAATAATTTCATTAAATTACATGATATTGTTTAGTCCATAAAATGGAAAGTTATGTTGAAAAAAATCTTGTTAACTAAATCTATCTTTTCATTGTCACATAACTTGTGTTGTGAAATTAAAAAAAATATATATATCCTATTGGTATGTAGAAACATTCTTAGTGCATTATGCTTTTATAGTTATTTGTTTTTAGAAAAATAATTAATTTCTTATTAATTGCAGGTCTAGAAAAGGTGCGTCATGAGTTCATCACAATTCTCTAGCTTTAATAATTTTAAGTGATTTTATATGTACAAAGAAAAAAAAAATCTCACTGAATCTGTACATAGTGTTTTTATTCAGAATATTGTAGATTTTTATTTTTTAATAAATGAAAGCAATATTTTGCCTTTGTTTTAAATTGTTTTTGTAATATGCATTTTTTTTTCTTTCTCTTCAATTAATATTTTCCTCGTCAAAAACAGAATCTTTAACACACGAGGTAGACTTATCCATTGCCCAGTTGGAATAAACAGTACTTTTCCGTTAGCTCGAAAGCAATTGTTGCAGAAAATAAATATTGGCATGAAATGCCACTTTTCTTTAAATATGGATTCCTCCAAAGTGGGCACAAATGAGACAAGTACTGTTGTTAGGAAGTACAAGTAAGGTGGTTGATGAACAATCGGACATTTTACTGTAAGTTTGCTGTACTTGGCACACATTTGGTTAGTATTGATAAAATGGGGAACTATCTAAAGAACTGACCACAAAATTTTTTGACCAAAAAATATGTATTATGTAATATTGCCATTTCTTCAAACATTTTTCCTCATCATAAGAATCACTTACTTTTCTTACCTTTCCACTTAATCACTAATCTTTCTCATCAGCAATGCATATGTAGAAGTATTCTACTCATCAAAAAATTCAATCTTGAGATTTTGATGATGATTACATTTTTAGACCCTAGTCCAAAAAAACATTTGTATCTATCGTTCCTTCCATGTGTATATGAATATAATACAATAAGCTGCCTGTCTATATATCCACATGTAAATGAATAGAATAGCTCAAATTTCCAAGAAAGCTGGAATAATATTTGGTATGGGGTCTTTACACTAAGATTGTAGATCTGTATCAAATTTGTCAACACGTAGTGGCTGTTCATATCCTTGTGTATCCTTATCCAGGCTCTATATATCCATGCGCAACTTGTACTTAAAGAGCTAAATGAATGAAAATGGTTCTTGGCATCTCAATTATAGATCTGTATCAAATTTTAGACCGAATCCATCAATGGGAAGTAGCAGTTATTTTTGACCAAATGTTACAAGTAACTTTATTATGTGGAAGTATTTGGAAAGGCCGAGGTGAAAATTCTCCCAATTTTTTACCAATCATAGTCTGAGTTATAAAACATAAAGATGGGATGAGTCCCTGGTATACAGATAAGTCGGTTGTAGTTGTGATGCATATTAATCAAAAATTTAAAGTAGTATAGGAGTGCAGTAAATATTAAGACCTAATAAATTAACACCTAACAATAATAACACCTAAATTATAATTTAATTAATGTTATAAGGTAAAGAATTTTAAGGCAAATTAGCGGACATGACCGCATTATCCAGTAGGCAAACTGCTTTCGGGCCCCAAAGTCTCAAATTTGTTTGAGGAATTTTCAGGGTAATTTAATTTTTTGCTTTCATTTGATTTAAAAGAGCCATGCACTGAAAATTATTCAAATTAAAATCGAGTATCGTTTAAATTTCAAAACATTATTCTTAGAATTTCTGTACGTTGTATAATGAAACCAACTCTCTTGACGGTGACACAAGAGTTAAATGTTTTGTTATTTCAGTTTGTCGTAATATTTGCTACTTAAAAGCTGATTATGTAGAAAATCGATAAAAAAATATCTGGTTTATGAAATTGGGGAGGGGAAAGTTGCATTGCTTAAGGGCCCCTTCGGCTTACTCTGGCCTTATAGCGGAAGAGTTTTCCCTTTGACTTTCTCCCACAATATGATGCATTCTGTGTTTAGCTTCATCATTTAGTGAAGAGAAGCGATTATGTATTTTGGACCTCTTCTTGTTGATTGATTTGACAGATCTGATTACAGATCTACAATTTTGATTCAAGGGCAACATATCAATTTCATTTTCCTAGCTTGTTACAGTTTTGAGCTTTCACATTCACACAAATAGACAGACAGTCAGTCAGTACATGGATATAGTCTAAAATTTGATACAGCTATGATTCTGGTGATAAAACCATATACCAAATTTCATCCTTTTAGCTCATTGTATTTTTGAGTTATCATGTTCACATGCAGTCGGATGGACAGATAGACTTCCCACTACGGATTTCTTCCATTTAAGGATAAACTTCAATTTTAATGAAAGGATCACATTTTATCTTTCTAGTTCATTACATTTTTGACTTATTGTGTTCATAGACGTTCATCATTCCAAAAATGTGTTATTTTGGACTAGAGATATAAAATATGGAAATTCATTAAAATCTCGAGGTTCTTCCTTTTTTATTTCATAGACAAGCACACCTGTTAATATGCAAGTGCAGCAATATAGTGATGTTAGTTTAACTACTATGCAGTGTTTTGTTTAACTTTCTAAGGCCATGGGAATATACTTCCCACCGAATTCATCAATTTTTAAATGCATTTTTTTAAGGTTGTCGGAAGTTCTCGCCAAATTTTTCAATGAAACAAAAACCTGGATATTCTAATTTCTTATCTCAAACCAAAACAAAGTGTCTTGACTTGGTAATTAATTAACAAAAAAATTATTTCATCCAATAAGGTAAATGAATTTCTTTTCTTAAATTAATCTCAGTACCAAAGTTATTTTATTATATCACTACTAGAAAAAAATGGCCTAATAAAGGGCTAATCAGTGTGTAAAATCATTTAAGGTTACTCAGTCCCATTGTTACCGAAGGGAGAGGACCTAGGGAGAAAAATTAGGAACACTATGCTGTGTTCTGCTGGTCAGGTACACAAATCCCAAAGAGAAAAGAATAGTACTTCGGGTAACAGCAATAAAAAGCATGTTATGAAGAAACTGCTGTTGTCGTCGTAGCAATAATGGATTCCCAAGTGTTGTTAGACTCGTACCAGGTGGTTCAAAGTACGGATGCAAAGAGAAAAGAAGTGTTTAGCTGCTGGGAGAGGGCAAACAAAAATCGGCAAAAGACGCTGCAGCGAAACATTGTTTAATTAAATTTAAAATGTTATAAATGCTTAGATTTGAAATTTTTTTTACCCTAAACAACGCTGGGTATATTAATTAGTTTCCTATTAAATCAACAATGCTGAACACATTGACGTATCGAGGATAACTGACTCCCAAAAGCATAATGCAAATTTTCCCCCGACAGTCATCATCAGTAGTATAATAAGAGTAAATGGAGCCTGGGGTCTCGTGTTAATTATTTCCCCTCATTATAGTTGGCTTTAACAAAATTATATAAATGTACTAATCAGTGGTCGTACATTAAGCAGTGTTGGAACACTGACCTGTGTGGGGGCGGTGACAGGCATGATAAGCAGAGGATAGCTTCACAATAATTTTTTTAATATTTAAAATATAACAGCTGCCTTCGGTGACCAGCTGTTTGCCCTTAATATTAATAGCATGTAGCTATGCTTGCAGCTTGGCTAAATAAATTGGTGGTTGTAGAGGCTGAGGGACTCTGCCAAAGTTCTATTTTGCGATATATCGCGAAAATGGAGGGTAGTGGATGGCAGGCGACCATTGATAACATATGTAGACGCCATGAGCTTTCATATGAAATAAAATTTAGCGAAATAGGTCCAGTGATTGGAGCTGGGAAACTGTCTCATGATTTTTCTCTATAGAGAATGTAAAGTGGAATAGTGTTTTTTTTATTTCACTCTAAAACGGAAGGTGGTGGGTGGCAGGCGACCATTGATGAAACATCTAGACGTCATAAGCTTCCATATGAAATAAAAATGATTGGAATTGGAGCATTAGTTGGGGCTGGGGTACTGGTCCTCTGATTTAGCCAGTTATCTTAAAAATATAGATAATTATTTTATTGAAATAATTGGCTCAAAACATGAATATAATGAAATTGTTAAAGAGTGATATTTTAAAATGTGTTAATTTCAAATTACATTAAAATCAAGTAATTTCAACGTAAAATCCTGGCATCCCTGTTAGTGTAAGATATTTTACGATATCTCTAAGTTACTACGATATTCTGCATGCCACAAAACATCGTAAAGATATTGTATGAATATTGTATAGCATCTTGTGCTAATAGGGGTGGATAAGTAATACAGTAAAACCTGATTATAACGATATTGTAGGGACCTAGAAAAATACTGTTATAGGGACAGTTTGAGCATTTGTGCAGCCAATGCTTATGTACGTGTGCATGTCCTAATATGCTAACTATATTTTTATAGCGATTATTGGTTTATCTTACAAATATTCGCTGATATAAAGCTGCATTTTATAAATCTTAACTTATTGAAACTTTTTTAAGAATTTCGAAGTGAAAATTTAACATTTTCGCTAACTAAAAAGTTTGGATAAAAGTAAAGGTGTTCTAAAACCTTTTGCAAGTAGTTCAGGTCAGTAGACATTTTTGAGGCTGCTCCTAGTGGTCAATTATTGTACTATTGAATTATGCAGCTAGAAACAAAGGAATCTGACAATCTGAGTTAAGCATGGATTTGGATTCCTTTCTAGTTAAACAAAGGAATCCAATTCCTTGCCTAACTCAGATTGTGCAATTTTGTGACTTATACCACTGTCATTCTAACCAGCTCATTTATTTCTTAATGATGCCAAGATTTTACATAATGTCTTCAAATGGCAATGTTTTACGCCACGCCATCATAGATCCAAGGCTTTAACACATCAAAAATGAACTTCAAGGAACAAGTGGTCAGTCCGAAGTAGGGATTGCAATCCGGTCGGATCCGTCCGGATAGGACTGGATTGGTCACATCAAAACTATTTTGCCTTTTCATTCCAAAATCAACTGTATAAAAGATGATCAGGTGAGTGAATTAAAAAGTTTATAAAAAAACGTTTATTTCTTATGAAATCCACTTTATTTACACTGTTATAATTAATCAACATTGACGTATGAATCAATAATAAAAATTTAATATAATGTAACTACAGGGTGTCCAACAAAGGACTCCCTCATTTTAAAATTAAATAACTCGGCAACGGAGATCGATAGAAGAACGAAACCAGTGATATGCTTTGTCTGAAAGCCGTAAAAATCTGATACAAAAGTTTCAAAATTAGTTATAAATGTTGCCGACAGGTGGCGCTGCAGGTTGTAATAGCTATTCGATAAGAAATCTATAAACTGTCCCTGGCAAGCAATGAAAAATGCCTAATTTGAATCGATTGTGATGTGATTGCAACGATTACTTGCAAATGACAGTTTATAGCTTTCTTCTCGAAATCTGGAACTGTGACAACGTACAGCGCCACCTGTCGGCAACATTTATAACTAATTTTGAAACTTTTGTATCAGATTTTTACGGCTTTCAGACTAAGCATATCACTGGTTTCGTTCTTCTATCGATCTCCGTTGCCGAGTTATTTAATTTTAAAATGAGGGAGTCCTTTGTTGGACACCCTGTAGTTAAATTGTAATTGTTATGTTAGTGCAGTAATAATTAGATAATGATGGGAGGTTAAGTTCAGTCTCACTTACTGGATTTCACAAATGGCATCAATGATACCTTGTAATGTAACTTGCATTACATTATGTAAGTAGCTTATATTAAATCTACCTAAATCAAGCTTATCAACTGAGATCACAATAATTAGGTAATTTAGGCATTCCAAGCAGTCTTATTCTTATAATTATGACATTCATCATGAATCTGTTTAATTAATGACACAATTATCAAAATAACGAGTTTAAAACTTCTTCCTATTTTTTAATATACTTACTTTAAATTTTTATTTTATGTAAAACAGTTATAAAAAATCACTTTTGGTTTTGCAAAAAAGGATCGTAGGAAACAAATAGTTTAATTGTGTCATCTGCCAATCGACTTCTCACTGAGCTACAAATATAACCAGTGGCCAAGAAGGCCTTTTCTGCTTCTACACTTGCTGATTTTATTGCCAACAAATACTCATGAATAGAAAAGTATTTTCCTCGAACTCCTTCACTTTCATATGCAGTCATTTCCTTTTTTAATATTTTCTCTAAATCTTTCTTTCTTTTGGTATTTATGCTATAGGTTTTCATATCTTGATGGATTTGCATGTGTAATTCTTTCTGTATTGTCAAATCATTTTTCAATGATGATGAATCTAAGTTATTTTCTACTATATTCAGGGCCAGCCGGAAGGGGGTGCGAATGGTGCGACCGCACAAGGCCCCGCACCACTGAGGGATTTTACAAAATGAAAATGCCTTTTTGTGATTTGTTTGTTTTTATCCGAACATACATGTAAAACATTGCAGAAACAGGAGACTGTGAGTTATATGTTCTGACGTCTGAATGGCTGAAGTCGTTTTCAGGTGATAACATTCAATACATTCCTTGTTCCCGAGACAATTGCTTCAAGGTCTTCTGTGGGGATCCACATCTGTTCCCCTAATGGCCAGCAGATAGTCTTTCCTAGGGCAACTTAAAGAGACACCTCTAAATGAATGTGTTATCTTCGGCTTATCTAGTTCTAAATTGAGCACATCTGTCCCCCTTGTATCCAGCAGGATTGCTAAACGATGATGAACCACATATGTAAAAAGGGTTTCTCGCTTTTCTTGTAAAAAGTGTGGTTTTCCAGAATCTATGAATTCATCGTAAGTACTTGCTAAAAGGTATTCTGTTAAACCTATCCATCCCACTATCAATCCATCGTGGACACACACTTTGTGGTGCACCCTCCTCATCTTCTCCTTATCTAGCTCTATGTTAAGCACATGTATTTCTTTTGTGCCCAGTAGAACTGCTAAGTGATGATGAGGCACATATCACAGGGGTTTCTCTCTTTTCTTGGTTGTGGGAGTGTAGTTTTCCAGCATCTATAAATTCATGGTAGGTACTTGTTAAAAGATAGTCTGTTACATCTATCCCTCAGAGTTTAATCAATAGAAGTGAATCTGGAATATTATTTGGATTGTGTGAAACACTACGGACAATACAATCAGTCTTCTCGGAAGCTTAATTTTCAGTTGAATAGTTCGTTCACATTCAGAATATCAGCCATACAGCAAAATAAAATATTCTGCTTTTGTTCTTGCAGACAAATTTCAGGTATGCTATTAATTACCTCTTTTTTATAGTTATTCATTAAACAACATTTCTTTTTACGTTTCCAAAAAGAAAATTTTAATATTATAATAGGTTATCAATTTAAAAAACAATATAGTTTCCCCTTTGTTTTTGTAGTACAATATTTTTGCTCTTTGTTGTTATTAAATACATTTCAGATAAAAGAATTTTTTTATTAACAAACGACCATTGGTGTTTTCTACTCTTTTACATTGTGCAGTTTTTATTATAAAATACTACTTATTTGGAATCTTTTTATTATTTTGACGAACTACATATCAAAATCATTTGGATAAGTTTTAAAATATACAAAGCATTTTCAAGATTGATTCAATTTAAATATCCTAAAACTGAAATTCACAGTAGGTTGTGCATAATTGTGGATAAGTTTGTGATCAGGTGATTATCTTTTTTTAGTTTTATCTTTTTGGTCTATTTGTTATTAAATATGAAAAAACAATGAGCTCAACTTTTAAGAATTCATTTCATATTCTAACTGAAAAGAAAATCTCATTCATACGGTATGAAATTTTATTTCAATACTGTAATTGTAAATCGACAGAAAAATTGAAAGGGCGGGATGGACTTTCTCTTTTAGTTGATTGCATGGTTAAAAGCTATTTAAAGTTTCTAGAATTTTCATGTTTTGAAACTCTTAATTGATCCTATTTTCTCATTTTATAATTTTAATTTTAGTACAGAAAGTTTTCAAACTGAACAGTTTTTAATATTTCCTTACAAAAGCAGGAAGACAGCACACATTTCTACAACATGTGTTCTCAAAAAATAATTGAATTTGTTTTTAATTTAAAAAGGAATGATTGAATTCAATTATCATATTCAGCTGTTTCAAAATGTGAATGTCAAATGATTTAATTTGCACCTGCATCAAATAATCGAATCCTCTTCAGTCCCAATGACTGAGCAACCTCTACATTATTTAAAGTTACTTATAAGTTTATCTGAGTTTATACTTTTCTCTCTCTTTGAAATATATTTACAGTAATTCGTATTTAGCATTGAATATTCAGTACGTTTCTCTGCTCATTCTGCAATAATGGAAGCACATGCTTTCATACTTGAATCGAAAAGTGTAAAAATATTTAACATTTCTTTTGTTCAAAAATTGCTATAAAGGTTTTAAAATTTATACTTTATTACGGTGAGGATGTTTTCCCAAATCTGAGAAATGCACTTCAGATACTTTTAACAATTTCAGTGTCTGTTGCTAGTTGTAAACGCCATTCAATAAACTGATATTAATATTGTCATTTTCTCGAGCAACCAAGGGAGGATGGCCTGAGTGATCTTGCATTTCGTATCATCGAAAAATACACTTCTGATAAAATTAATTCGATGGAGCAATTGATGAATTTTCCTCTATGAAATCTAAAAGAGTGCATGTTTAATCGAAATCCAATATAATTCGAACTATTATTTGTCTAGTATAATACTACATTACTAAGTATTGCATTTTTGGATTATTTAACCTTCCATCAGCTATGCGTATTGTAGCAGATACTTATATTGTGCATTGTATTACTTGCTTATATCGTTCTTTTATAAATTTAAGTGCAGTTTTTATTTATATAATCTTTATTTAGTATGGAGCTATTAAATACAGATTACATAAGTATAAGTTGCATTCATTTTTTTGTAAAATAACACGATATAAATATATAATACGATGCACAATACAAGTACCTCGTACATACGCACGACTTCTGGAGGGTTAAATTTTTGCATTTTCATAATTATTTTTGACTAGTTAATAACTATTATTAAATTAACTTCATTATTTATTTCGTGTAGGATAATATTTTTAATGATTTTAGCACTTAGGTTTGCACGTTGGTCATATTAAATTTAAAAATTATTTTAATTATCAAAAATTATTTTTAAAATTATATATTTTATATTCCTTATGTATAAATTATATTAATTTATTAATTACGTTCTTTTCCAATCTGAGCGACTTAATAATAATTAATCTTTGCAATAAATCATTATTTTGTTATACGAATTTTGTTGCAAGGCCCCGCAAATCAACTTTGAACCAGGCCCCGCTTTTTTTTGGGCCGGCCCTGACTATATTATCTACGTTTTCGTTAAAGCTATCATCTTGAATAACTCTTTCTAAGATATTTTTCATTTCTAGTCGTATAACTTTTTTTTCGGCATAGTAAATGTATCATCATCATATTTTTTTGGATTCTGTAAATATATTAATATTCCTGTTACTACAGTGCGGCGTTCTCGCACGCAGTGCCTGAGATAATTCAGCACTTAACATTATTAGTCCAGTCAACGAAGGCCAACAATCGACGAATAGAAAAAAAAGGTGTAGTTTTGAAATTTGGCACATTTGTTGGGTGTAGTGTCCTAAACGACATACTAAAAGTCCCCGCCTGTGAGGGGTGCGCGGGGGTACAGGGGGGATTTTCCAACTGAAAAGTATATATTTAAGAACTGAAACTAAATATTTAAGGAAAACTTTCTTGAATATTTCGAAAACTATGGGTTCTATAAAAAAAACACTCAGTTACAAAATGAACCTAAATGCAATTTCCTACAAAAGAAGACCTACCTTGTTCTTGTAGCATCAATAGTGTAGAAGATACAGGGGGATTTAAAAGTTCATATTTCTAAAATTCCTTATTGTAATGGTAAAATCGATTAAAAGTGCTGAATCAACAATCCTCACAATAAACTCATGCCTATATAATAATTATACAAGGGTAGTATTGCATGTGTCGGAGAGGGGGTTAACAAACCCATCTGATGAACAATTATGATCCCTTTCTTCCCTCACATCCGTTTCCCTTCACAAGTTTCCTTCTACTCGTAGTCCAGTATCAACGAATTGTAAATTTAAACAAAAGTTGTAGTTTTGAAATTCGGAATTCGGCACAGTTGTTGGGGAGAGTGCCCTAAACGACATTCTAAAAGTCCCCGCTGGTGGAGGGTGCTCAGAACTGATTTGAACTTGGCGTTTGATACAGTATCCAAATGGATTTGGCGATAGCTTAAATCGGAGGGTTACTGGAAAACATTCTATGAATCCAAAATAAACAAAACAGAAAACTCGTAAATAGCTTACAAAAAAATCGGTGTTTCAATTTGAATCGTTTTTTAATTAAAATGGGAATATCAATTGAACCAATCGATTTTTAAAAGCTATCGAAAGTTAATTTTCTCATAAGCTATTAATATTGTTTAGTCTTCTGCGTGCGTCAGCAGAAGAGTGTGAACTGTGCATGCGCATTAGAAAGATAGTTTTTAACTAATAAAAAATTAACTATTTAGTTAATTTTGACGAAACCTTCACTAAAACCGTTCTTATGCTTCATGGTATTTGTGAACAAAACTTGAAGAAAATCTAATCTAATTCTCCCAAGGTTCCAAACTAATTGAGGCTGGCCTCTGTTCGGATTCCCGAAAATTCTGTAAAATACTCTTGATATACCAAATTAAGTAGAGTATTGACTTTGGATGCTCTATGAAAGAGTACGGAAAGAGCTAGCGGCGATTTGCACTATGCAGTGGAGCCGTAGACAAATAAGTTGAGGGTAGTGACCTGGAGTGATTCTTGGTTACTATGAAAACGCGCGCTAAAAATAGCGTACTCAGTTAAAAGTGGCGGAGTTGGTGTAACCTGTTGTTTAGTCCGCCGGAGTCGAGTCAGTGTTCACTTCACTGAACTTGTATGCGTTGCCCTATCGAAGTCTGTCATTGTTACGTTGTGCTAATCATGTTGAATTGTGTGTCGTGTGAATGGATTAATTCTTGATTAAGTACAGTATCACTGTTTACATGGTCAAGAATCGAGATCAAGATAAACCCGAGGAAAATGCAGAAGAAGACAGTATCACAGGCAGATGCTGCTAGTGAACTTCAACTGGCGCTACCCTACTAGCTACCGCTGCCGCTACACTGAACAACGTGATATTTATGCGGCGCCGGCGCAACATCGCATCGTCAAGCAGGTTTAGTTCCATACGTCAAAAGAAGATAACTAATTTTGTTTCTACTAATTAAGGAATTGTATTGGTTCTTAAATACCAATTCAAATTTTCTTGTAAATTAGGAATAAACATTATCTTTTTTTCTGGTTCGTAATTGTTATTTTCCCTTCATTTTTTAATAATTTTTTTTCAGAAAATTAAAAAAAATATGTTCTTATTATCCGTAATTTCGGATTCCTGGGGTTCGGATTACGGAGGTTCCACTGTAGTTTGGATTTCTATAGCGTACAAAAAAAATGCTGTTTCTGTTTTATTTATATAGATTAAATGCTTTTTCCACCACTATCTCAGATATTAGCTTTTAAATTAAAATGTGAGTCTTGTGGCTGTCGGAACGTGTCGATGCATCTATATTAGAACCATACGGCAATGTCCGTGACGCTGGGAGGAGTTAAAAATAATTCCGCCCCTTTGGTCTACTTCATTAATGAACGCGTAAATCCGATTTCGGTTATGGCGTCAAAGAATTAATACAGGTTTTTTTTATATAAATTGAGCCGAGTTAGCAGTTTTATTTCTTTTTTATTTATGCTGATTCATTGCTTCACTTCAAGGATCAGTTGGAGGTTATTGTCAATCGATTCATGAGTTCGGTTTTCCGTGTATCCAATGCACGAAACAAACAACTAAGGTAGCCTACACGTAATGTTTGCCCATGTGCCCTATTTCCTCTATTTACGAGGGATCTACTGGAGCAAGTGTAACAGTCAGTTCAATTTTCATTTTTTTTTTTTTTAGTTTTAAGTTTAAAAATCCTGCACGCAAGCGGAATCATTGTACGACAACTTCTGCAGAATTCATTTACTTTAATATATATAATACAATAAAACCGTTGCGTGATGTGTAGAAGCATATTAAATGAAGATGGCAGTCGTGGATAATTCGAAAAACAGTTTATTTCACATTAGACATACTTAAATAAAAATGATACAGATTATTTAAAAAAATTTAGAGATACTTTAGATACAACCAAGTCATGATGCAAGTCGAGAGAAACGCAATGCGCAAGTAACCGGTGACGTTCAAAGCAAAAAAAGGGAACGTGGCGGCGCGCTTGCGCCTGAAATACTGCTGGAAAAGGGGAAAATACCGAATCGGGGTTCTCAAAAACATGCATCTTCTAGCGACTCTTTAAAGTAAAGCATAAGTGATTTTTATATTATTATTTAAGTAGAAATAACGAGTTTATAAATTTAATAAGTTAAGCAGCGTTTTTAAAGATAGGAAAAGTTTTAGGCAGGGGTGGCGCCAATGGGGGGACCGGGGGAAATTTTTATCCCCCGTCGGGGAAACTTTTTTGTACGGGGTATTCAACTAGTTGATAAATAAAGATCTGGCGAAAATTTGAGACCAATTTCATCACACTTGTCGCCCCCCCCCCGTCGGGCAAACTCTAACGCCACTTCTGGTTTCAAGTTCTAAAAAGTTAAATTCTAAGTTATTACATATACATTGCAATGCTTAAAATTATTTCACTGACTTTACAATTCATATTTACGAAGGAACGTGTCTTATGTAACTGTGGCAAAAGGAATAAAAAAAAAATCTATCTCCAATCCTTTAGACTACATATGCCAAATTTCATCTATCTAGCTTATTGCAGCTCTGCTTTATCGTGTTCATGCGCACACAGACAGACTTCCTTTTGATGGATTTCGTCCAAAATCTGTTAAAAGTCTACAATTGCGGCGTAAAGACAATATAACCAAACTTCATCCAACTAGCTGCTTACGTGTTTGAATGATCGTGTTCGCAAACAGATATAATCCCAAACATGGTTTTTTTGGACCTAGATAGTTTAAAACATCAAGATTCATACAATTCTCGAAATCCAAATTTTTTGGCAATTAAAATGCTCTCTCTCTCTCTTCCTACACTTCTGATGTAAGGAAGTAACCAGCGGGAGTGTTCTCCCCTCAACTTTCTCGTATACTTCCCCAAAAGGGTGCCGTTTCCTCTTCCCCCGCGTGGCTAAAGAAATTCGAACCTACTGTTACCCAGAATCCAATGACTATCAGAAGGTTTTTCATTATAGTGATTGAAAAATATCTAGGTAAAGAATAAAATTCAAAGAGATACGTAACGGTTTTTCTCTCTTACCTGCTCAAGGACAAACTGACGTAATTCGCTACTCCGTAATGAAATTCCGTTCCTTTCGAGTGCACAGAAGATCGCTTCCAGTACGCATGCGCGTGGAGATAGCGGATTCTCTTCAAAAGTAAATTATACAGACCGGCAGACAGTCAACCCTTTGACGTATTTGGCCCAAAATTTTATACGGACCTATATTCATGATGATAAAACTGTGTACAAAATTTTATCCATCTAGCTATTCAAGTTTCTGAGTTATAGTGTTCGCATGACCGCGGACAGACAGACTTCCCGTGGACGGATTTTGTCCAAAATTTGATAGAAACCTGCAAATTAGTGTCAAGTTCACATACCAAATTTCATCCCGTTATCTCTAATAGTTTTCGAGGTATCGTGTTCACAGACAGACATAATTCCAAAATTGTGTTTTTCGGACTCAGGGAGGTATAAACCGTGGAGATTCGTCAAAATCTCGAGTTCGAATTTTTTGACGATTACAATACTTTCCCTTTGCATATCTCGTATGCGAGAAAGTAAAAACGCACATGTGTGAGATTGAAATGAGCTCGATGAATCGTTTTCTTCCGCACATAACTTTCTGTTTCCGAGATCCAAAATCTCTCGTTTCGCTGCTTTTCATGATACTATCATGTTCAAAAAAATTCGAAACTTTTAAAATATTTTCCAAATGTACATGACAATGCCATTTCCAGTAGAGCAAGCGAAGAGTATCATCTGATCCAATAGTCAGAACAGCCTTCATCCAGTTCAAACACGAGTAGCGAATACGCGTAGCTCCGGGTTACAGGCATTTAAAACTTCCCGTCGCGGGTGCTCAATCATGATAAGATAGGTCACAGGTCCTTCATGATGTCAAATTACCTGTAAAAACATCATATTCCGGCACTTTCACAACCAACTTATTTTTCTGATCTCGTCCCATGTGACTCTTAACTCTGATGAAGAATTTGCCTAAGGGGCAACGATTCTCAAGTTCCGAAGAAGTGCAGCTACGAAGGCACTACAGGAAACGACAAAAGGAGATCTGTAATCCGCATTTACATCTTTGTATGAACGATGTCAAAAATGCATACTTGCACAGGGTAATTACTTCGAATTAAACACCAAATTAACATTTTCTATCTAATTACTTTTCCGGTAATAACATAAGTTCCAGAACTTTTTGAAAGTAATAGTATATTAATATTGTGCACTAAAATTGCTGTATTAATATCATTGGAAAAATGACTGGTGAACGTAGGATTCCAAAAATAAAAATAATTCTTATTTCAGAATTTCTCAACCTTAAAGCCAAAAACCTTCCTTTACTAATTAACTTAAAATGATGAAAATAGTCTGCTTACTTAGTTTTGAAATGAATTTGGAAATTTTTCATTTAATGCTTTCATTACATTATTAATGAATATTAAAATGTCAGATAAATTAAAAACAAGAGTGGGGAAAGCATAGTTCAAAAGACAAAAGTTTTAGTCACGTGTTACGGCAACAATCTTTTTCCCAACAATTATTAATTCAATTTTATCGTTATTAACACACATATAAGTGAATGAAAAAATTCACATAAATGACGTTTAGTGTAACTAATAATATTATTTATTAAATAAGTTTATGATCCTTAAAAATTTTTAATTGCCATTTTTCTTGAAGAGACTAATTTGTTCGCGTCTTTAAAACTCGTCGTAAATGACTACATTAATTGAGTTATGAAGTAAACATATATTTTTAGCAATTTCGACATGGCACTTTAAAGGCTGGTAATTAATTTAATTAACCGAGTTAATATAACGCCTGAATAAATACCCGCCATTCGGCTTTCGCGCCATTTTAAAGGAAAAGCATTTCTGCTAAATGTTCTTTCGAGCCAAATTAAAACTGAAGTTTCTACTCTCCTGAAACAAAGTTTCAACAAGATAAGAGAATTCTCTTGAATATTCCTTCCTTCCTGCTTTATTTCACGTTTGTGCTACGACAGAAGTTTAAAAAAAATACCTGTCTAATGAAATTCTACTAAGAAATGTTCTACTATATTAGCTTCTTAATGTCTTGTAAATGTTCGTTGTTCTAAGAAATCAGGATTAATTAATGTTTATAAAGTAGAGACAATTTAGAACGCTTTCAGCACTTATAAGAATTTCATGGTGTGTTCTGTGGAGGAAAATGTAATTAAGAAATGTTAGGAGTACCTAAAATGAGAATGAGTACCTTTGTACTCATGAGCACGTAACAGTTTTAGCTTCTTAATGAATTCGACTGCTTTAGAAGAATGCTCTCAAGTGCAAAAGTTGTCGTTAAAGAAAATATTAATAATGTTCGTGTTAATAATGATGAGATATGCTTGTCTCGTAAGTGTCTTCAAATCTGCAGTGTCGAAAGGTTTACGGATAAATTTTCATTGTTTAAAGATATGCATTTGCAACTCTTAGAAAATGGCGTATATAAGTTATGCCAAGAGAAAGAAGTAGCTTATTAAAACTGACTGTTTTAAAGCAAATATTAGATTACATTTATCTCTCATTTCTATCTCTCATTTCTTCGTATGAATATTATATTGTACAGGGCGGGGGTATAACTATATGTACAGGGTATTATATTTCATTATTCTGCGTTTAAACTTCGAGAGAATAGAGCGGTAAAACACAAACTGGAAACATAATGCAGAATGAGAAATGTCATCTTTATGTTGTAGATGGCGTTCGAGAAGCCCTATGATCCAAAGAACACTTGTGGTAAATGTTTGGTGGTCCTTGTTGGGGACGATTAATAGGCCCATACTTCATGACTTTTCGTTTAGATGGGCGGAGTCACCAAATATATGCGGAGGAAGTTGTGCATGATCTTTTAAGGCTGTCATTCACGATCTATTTCCTCTAGAGCCCCCCCCCCCCCCTCCGCACGTATCTACTGTCCTACAGCCAGAAGAAAAACCCTGGACAGGTTTGCCGCAAGTAGATGAATCGAAGAAAGGAGGTAAACAGGTATAAAATCAACCGCAACATTTGGCGAACTAAGCACACTTCGTAAGGCGAAAATTTGTTTCCGACCGTAGTACAAAGCGAAACGAGACTTCCGTCGGTTCTATCTGCGCCAAATGAAATAAAGCCCTTTCCTTCACCCCCCCCAAAAAAATGCAGTAGAATATCCTGTTTCCATAACGCCCGCCACAGGCATGTCTGGTGTCTAGGTTTATTCTCGTGGCGGTAATACAGTACACCGGTCATATTTCAACATTTATGGCCCGGCAGTCCGAATGGAACGGTTGGATATCCAGACTCATTGGAAATCCAAACATCCGAGCACACCGCTCCGATTCTCATAGGAATTTCGCATTAATGATCGGTTTTGGCGCGGAGTGGTCAAATTTATGTGGAGTGGAGCGTTCGTGAATGTCCAGCCTTAGATGGACTACAGGTACAGTACTTCCTAAGCTGTGAAATCCAATGCGGACTTCTATGCATTGGTCGACCTTATCCTGGACCTATATTGGCTCAACTGAAATCTTTGATGAATGACCGTTGTCAATGCTGAGAATGTTGTCGCACGTTTATTTGTAATTGCGGCAACCATCCAAGGTACTCTAGAGAATTCGTGATTTCACGTGCGATACATTATTATCTGTTGGTGTGGATAACATTCCCTCTTTTATCATTAACGGATGCGCAGAGTTTTTCATTTATCCCCTTTTTATTTTGTTTAACCTGTCGTTGAGATCAAATGTATTTCCTCATGTCTGGAAGCAAACGAGAATTATTCCTGTTTTTAAAAAGGAAATGCACATGATTGTAAAAATTATCGACCCATTGCTATTTCAAGTCCCATGTCTAAGATTTTTGAAGGCATCATACATAAAAGGCTTTTTCACAAAGTTAAGAACTTAATTTCGTCATCTCAACAGTGTTTTATTCCTAAAAGTTCAACTGCCACTAATTTATTTTGCTTGACAAATAAGATTATTTATTCATTTCAAATTGGCTCACAACTTGATGTTATTTACACCGACTTTTCGAAGGCATTTGACTATTGATTTTGACATTCTTTTAAATAAGTTGTATGGTCTTGGTTTTCATGTTAACCTGACGGATTGGCCTCATTCTTATTTATGTAATAGGACACTCTATGTTTATTTTAGTAATGCTTTTTCACGTGAGTTCTCTGGTAATTCCGGTGTCCCACAGGGTTCTAATTTTGGACCTCTGCTTTTTATTTTATTTATTAATTACCTTACTAGTGTTTTTAAGTACTCTGATTTTTTTTTATTTGCTGACGACTTGAAATTGTTTAGTTCAATGAATTCCAATCTAGATGATGCCCTTTTACAGAGTGACCTTGATTGCCTTTTTAAGTGGTTCACAGTCAACAAGTTACACCTCAACATTGAAAAATGTAGTATTCTTAGTTATACTAGAAAAGCTCAGCCCTTGATTCATGTTTATAAAATTAATGATCTTGTTTTATCACGCTCAGATTCAGTCACGGATCTAGGTATCATCTTTGACACTAAACTTGATTTTTCCCAACACATTGATTCCATGGTCTCCAAGGCATATCGCAGATTGGATTTCGTAAACGCAAAATTAGGGAATTTTCGAGTGAAATTGTCCTGAAAGTTTTATACTACGCTCATGTACGACCCGGGCTGGAATATTGTAGTATTATTTGGGATCCCAATTACCGTAATAAAATTTAAATTATTGAGCGAATTCAAAACAACTTCTTGCGATATTTGCTTTACAAGAAAAATGGAATTTACTTACAAGACATATATTCTTCATGTCTACGTGATATGTTTAATATACCTAGTTTGAGTTCCAGACGAGATGTTCCTGTGTCCTTTTCTTTTACAAGGTAACCAATGGTTCGATCGATTGTACTGATATACTGAGCGCTATAAATTTCGCTGCGCCTTCCAGATCTTTAAGAAACCAAAGTTCTTTTCCTAATGTGTATTCTAGATTTAATTATATTGACAGGTTCTCGTTATATACATTTTATAAGACTTTTAACAGGATCTCTGATGAACTGGACATTTATCATATGTCTCCTACTGTTTTTAAATCGAATTGTTTTCAACTTTTAAATATATGACCTGATTTCTTTTTCTTTTATTACGCTTGATTATACATATTAAGATTTTTATACGTTGATCTAGTGTTTGTGTGTGTGACCCTTGCTTTTTAATGGTTTTTTTGATTTGGTGTTCTAAATTTTTTTTAATTCTGTAATTTTTTTAAATATAATTTTAATATGACGGTGTGCGGCATGGACTTTTGGAGCCTCGGTGTGTTTTTGGTGCTTTTGTAATTGCGTGTTTTCATTTTAAGACATTTATGTGTTTACATTTTTATAATCAATGTGTTTTTGAGCTTTGAACTGTTGTATTCTCTGTAGTTACTTTTTTTTCTTTGTGTTTAAATTCACTTTGTGGCTTGTGTTTTCGTATGTTTTTGATCATGCACTCTGTAAATGGAGTCATCTCTGTAGTGTACTTTCTTTGAATAAATTACAGTTCTAAGCGCAACTTTGAACACAACCTGTGACATTATTTCCATTTATTTTGAAAATGCACCTGTTGTTATTTATGAAACGGCTATAGTTCATTTCTGGGTGTTTATTCTCGCGTTCTCTGCATACTGTCGGTGGCGATGACTTTTCCGAACGTGTTGTTATATGGTTCCGATTAGTCTTTGAGCACTCTCTGGTAGTTCGTGCATTTGTTCGCACGTGCAACAACCGTGTGTTTCATGTGCACTTATTAAGGAGGTAAACAAGATTTTAAAAAATCTTATGATTTTCCCAGTAAACATGACAAAAACAATTCTCTGTGCCTCAAGATATTATTTTTTAATCCTGTGCGATAAAGGCAAACTATGAATACGTTTTTCGGTGTGGAAATTGTTTTTGAATTAAAACTTGAAAAAATAAATAAATGAAGGAGATTCGAACCTCTAGTCCGAAACATAGTAGCATGATAATATTTTAGGCTTGGCTCGTCTGACTTGATTGCATCAGCCATTGTAGTCTGTATGTGGCGATTTTTACATCACGCAATTTGTAGAAAAATGGGTGTTGTAAAAATCACCACAAGAGCCTACCCCAGGTAGAACAACATGTTGTACAATATTGTTCGATATAATATAATATTATATGATATTGTACAATATTATACAATATTGCGAATATTATTCAATATTGTACAATATCTTTGTGCTAGTAGGGACGAACACTACTATGCTAAAAAACAGAAACTCGCGGACATGTCACCACACTTCCACTAAATTTGAAGCAAAAGCACGCTAACAAGTCTTGGAAATTAAATATTTTTGAAATACAAATTTACTTTTTAAAAATTAAAAGTGATACTATTGTGGGATTTGTTTCTGTCACCACCAGATGGCGCAGCGACTCTCATACTGTAACGCTACTCGATATCACGAACAGGATTGCCGTATTGGCCTTTTTAAGGCCCAATTATGGAAACTTGGCCCTTTTTCAAAGTCCTTGGCCTTAGGAATTTTCATTTGGCCTTAAATTCATTTTTGGCCTTTCTTGGCTTGATTTTCGTTATTGACTTTTTTTTCAAATGATATATAATGAGCTGTTAAATGAAATAGCTCCTGAATAGAACACGGATGTTATAAATTTCTTTCATTTAAAAATTTTAGTTTAATAATAGAACGTTGAACATATGCCTATCAAGTGGGATTCGTTTTCATGAAGGATAGCTGTTTTTCTAATAGCAAATGACGTTTTCAATCAAGTTGTGAAATTTGGCCTTTTTTGGCCTTATTTTTAAGAAGGTTTGGCCTTATTTTGCTGTTTTGATCTGGCAACCCTGGTGACGGAGGGCAAGAGGTCAGAGAGAGAGAGAGAGTGAGATAGGCAAGCTCTCGAGTAGGAGAGATCGGTTGTCTTTAACTCTCGCGAAGGGGAGGTTTAACAAATGTCCAGCAACTGACCGCACGTAGATGGTCAACCACAGCATGTACACAGCAGTATGAGTGCCCTTATACAGACTCTCCGACACCTGAATACTATTTCTGTTTTCATAGTTAAACTATCACCTGTAAATATACCATTATCATCTTTAAATGTCAGCATAGTATAATAAACGGATATACTACTTCAAGTGTGCCGATTAGTCTTATTTCAAAGCCATCACACTCGCACTATGGACGCCGACTTCACAGTTATACAGACTACTCAGCATTTCAAATAAAGAATTAATGGTATAGTAAAATAAATTTTTAAAAATTTATTCAAATCAGAGAAAAAAATCGCACAGAAATAAAATTAGAAGCGCTGGAAAGCTAATTTTTTGTTTTTAAAGTGGTGTAAGAATTGTTTTGTGCAATAATATACTTCGAAGTCATTGAGGAAAAAATTAAAATTTCTATTAATTTTTAATGAGCACCTATTACCCAAGCAGTAACTGCGGGCAAAATTTGGTGTCTCTAGGTGCAATGGTCTGACTTGTAGAGCATTCTGAATGATTTTTGCATCCTGTCGAGATTTACAGATAGTATGTCATTTTTTTCACCATTGAACTACTGATCTTTTTAGCAGAAAATTAGGATATTGTTACAAAGTAATGCCGCTTTCCTGCTTCGCTAGTCTTATATTTGGGGAGGGAGATTTACAGGGGTAAGCATGGAGTGACGGGCAGCGGCCATTCCGGGACCCCTGACCTTGGCCACAAACTTGGCGACCATATTGGCGACAAATCGAAGATACCCGAAAATTCTATTACTTTCTCGATATTTCTATTAGGGGCCGATATTTCTATGAAGCGTAGTTTCTTATATCAATCTAATCGAAGTATACGGTGACATTTAAAATAGAACTATCGACTGTTATTATTGATATCAAAATGCGATTTGTAAGCATGTGATAATTTACTACATATCTGTATGAGAGTTTTCACTTCAGAAAAATCCTATAGGCTTTTACTGCCTTAACGTAACGTACACACCTTCGATACTTTCATTTGTAGGGAGAGCCTGGGTCGATGACCAATAATCTCCGTTCCACGACGTTGCTTCCACAGTGACATAACAGTAGTGATTTTGACCAAATACTGAGCCAGGTAATTGAAAATTAGTTTAATTTAGTTAAAAAATTGAAATAGAGGCAAAGGGAATAAAATGATAAAAAAAGAAGTTATTAAAAATGGATTTGTTTATTAAAATAATTAGTGGAGGAAGGCAATTCGCAAGTCTGGTGCAGCAGGTGGCAAGTGTCAAAGAGGGGATTCAATTCTTCTCATCTGCTTCAGCGAAGATGAAAATTTTCGTGGTGGCGTCCTCTGTTTCTTCCATTTTTTTGAGCACTTCTTTGATGTTAGCTACGGCTTTCATAAGTTTTTAAATTTCTTTCAGAAGTTCCATTAAGTCAGAAAGATCATTAGGATTTGGAATTTTTATAGGATTTCATTAGACAAGTTGGTCTCAAGATTTTTGGTTTTGTTATTGTCCACAAAGGGTTGTTCGAATGATGTTGCTTTTCTTTATTAGTTTCTTTTCATGCTGATGCATAAATTTTTCTGGAACAGTTTTCTTAAGTTTTGGAAATATGGGACAGCCTCTCTAAGAGGCTGTATGAGGTCCGTCGCTATTGACACACTTTGGAGTGAAATTTTCTTTATTCTTCATCAGGTATACCTGTGAATCATGTGCCTCGGCACAAATTACACATCAAATTTGCAATTTCCAGCCAGAGCTGTGATGTGCAAATTTTTGACAGTAAAAGCACTGCCCGATTTCTTACTTTTCTACTTTTATAATCATGTGGTTCATAGTAGTAAGTTTATAGATATCTTGGATATTTTCAGTTTTGAGTATATAGGTGAACTTGAAAAATAGGTAAAAGTTGCTTGTTTTTGAATTTTCCTTAGCTGGTTAACTCTATCAACTCTAAAATTGAGTTTAGTTAGATTGGCTTTAATTTCTTCTGTTGAAGTATCGATTGGGAATCCCTTAATAGCTATTTTGACGGGGTTTTTTCTCCATAGGAGGAACTACGTAGTATTGGATTTTTTCGGTATCAAGATAATCAGTAATTTTCCCGTGGTCAGACGATGTTTTACAAAAAACACACATGAATTCTCCTTTAGGTTTTGCTCCATAGCTAATTTTTTGTACTTCATTTAGTCTCTGGAGCAGGAGCTTAAAGTTATTGAAATTTCTAATGATGGCTGGAGGCACTTGCTCAATCGTTTGTTCAGTAGGCAAATTAGCCAGAGGCGTGAATTTATTGCTAGTTGTAGTAGGATTTTTATTAGCGTTAACCAGAGGGTTGCTTAATTTCTTACTATTATTTAGTTCTTCAGAGCGGCTTTTTTGCGTTTATTGCTTTTAACTGTTTTAAAACCATCGTCACTGACGTAACGTAATGTAAGTCTTTACAAATTTAATAATCAGCCAAAGCTTAACTTCGAAGTGAAAATATGTGTGTATTTAACGACCATTTTCACTTCATAATACATCGTGACAAAATAAATTAGTAAATATAGAGGCAAAAGAAAGAAGACAAAGTATTAATAATCATGTCATTATCTCGAACCATTAATAATGTCCAGACTTTTCTTAAAGATTCGTGTAAATATTAGAATTTTCTCGGCGCGCCGTAACGAGTCTGCGCACGCGCCAGTGATGGGTGTTTTATGGGAGTGCACGGACACATCGGTTCTCCATCTCCGAAACCTGGTGATTTAATTAACTTTTACCCTTGATCGAAGATGTTTTCAACATAAATGTGAAGTTACCTGAAAGAGAAACTTATTAATCTATAAAGCAAGAAAATTTATTAGTCTCATATAATAAAGACGCGGTTAAATGTGCCTTCAAAGCGATTTTGAGAACTCTCATGATTAACTATAATATTTTGAAGGCTGTTATTGCCTTTTTAAGTACGATTTGTTTTTTCTTACTATTTGTAAAGTCTCATGATTAACTATAATATTTTGAAGGCTGTTATTGCCTTTTTAAGTACGATTTGTTTTTTCTTACTATTTGTACTCAAGATTAACTATAATATTTTGAAGGCTGTTATTGCCTTTTTAAGTACGATTTGTTTTTTCTTACTATTTGTACTCATGATTAACTATAATATTTTGAAGGCTGTTATTGCCTTTTTTAAGTACGATTTGTTTTTTCTTACTATTTGTAAAGTCTCATGATTAACTGTAATATTTTGAAGGCTGTTATTGCCTTTGTAAGTACGATTTGTTTTTTCTTACTATTTGTAAAGTATTTGGAGAATTCGACGTTGTGTGTATCGTTTTATTTCGCAGATAAATATGTCATCATCCTTTTCGATCTCTCTCCTGTTTTATTCAAACTTGTTTCACTGCAAATTAGTTAAGACATTTCAGTACTACATTTTCACGCCAACAAATATAGGCACCCATAGAATATCTTGCATAATGGCGCTAAGTGCGGAACTTTTTTCCCCTCTTCTTTATACGACCCCTAGTTTGAAAATCGATATGAATTGTACGCAACCTGGAGTTTAAAAAAAGAACTGTGCTTCCGTATAGTTGCGAAATGCTGAGAAAACTGACATTACCTTTGTTTGAGCACAGAATTAAATCTCGCAGGTTTCCACGACGCTAATTGCAAAAAGAGATCTCTCCGAGCTCATTTCCTTCCGAAGAAAAAAACTGTTATTTTCAAACCGGATGTGCAATCGAAGTGAAGTGTTATGCAACGAATATATTTGGATTTCGAACAAACACGGACATAATAAGCTCAATTCTTTCCTGTTATTGAGAAACTGAATTTCCAATAAAAAGTGTGTATATGAAATACAGCGAATTCGTGTTCTTGGTGAAAAGTTATCCATGAAAATTCATTATGGTGAAACTTCGATTAACTGCCATTCGTTTAACTGCCAATTTCTGTTATCCGTCGTCTTCAAAGTAATGAAGGTTTATAATGTTACAATACACATTTCTCTACATTACTACGCTTACATTCAAGTTTATACTACTGATCGTTTTGTAAAATTAAGTACAATACATATGCATTATTCACTTTTAGAGGATTTTATTTTCATTTTCGTCCCAACCCAGCAGTGAGATCACGTTAATGCACATATGTATTAAGAGATTTCAGTTATCCGTCTATTCGGTTATCCGTCAGAGCCCTGATTCGGACGGTGACGATTAATCGAAGTTTTACTGTAATTCGAATGTAATGAAAACATTTCTCAAGGACTTTATTTTAACTTGGTCATTTTGTTTTATAACTAAATGCTCCAATGTATTTTTCTTATTAACCATCATAATCTTCTTTAAGTGACAACACTCCACTTGTTACAAAAATTCTACATTGATTTTAAACCAGCGGGACCATTTCTCTCTTCGACTTTCTCGTATACTTTACAATTCCGCACAAGGAAACAATACGGAGCGTTTTGTTTTCAACTTTTTAGTATGGTGAAGATAATAGAGGACTGTACAGCACCGTTTATACGTCTTTCAAGGGACTGGGTTTTAACTTTGGGAATGTCATGGCTGGCTGGTTGGTTGGTTCTCGTTTATTAGTCGTTCTTTACTGTTTTTGTGTATATTGTTACAAAAGTCTATCAGTGGGTGTATGGTGTAAACAGTCCAATACGCAGGATAATGGAGAATGAAGGTTTTTTCACAAATATACAGGAAAACACGTAGCACAGGTACAGGAAACAATAGTTCAGATTAGCAACGTAAACAGACAACAATTCACAGATAATAGCAGTTCAGCACTTTGATATTTAGCAACACAAATGGTCAGCAAATAACTAATTACGACAATAACAGCACTTTCAATAGCGCTCAGCTCACCAGCTTCCTAGCTCTCACTGCAGACGAAACTCTAAAGTCGGTCCCAATGGATAAAACACTGCCCCCTCTGATCCAAACTCGGTCCTTATATACTCTCTCCGACAGGCCGTGACGTCACATAGAGTTTTCTCGTATATTCAAGCGTATTCCCTTTCCTAATAGACATATCGAGAAAAGGGTTGCATTTTCTGGAATCATCTATTTGTCGCCAAGTCGCCAAGATGATCGCCAAGGTCAGGGATCCTGGAACAGCCGCTGCCCGTCATTCCATGCTTAACCTTGTAAAACTCTCTTCCCAACTATAAGACTAACATTGCTGGGAAGCGACTTTCCATGTTCGTAACAATATATATTTCTGTGATGCTCTAGGTTCCACTTGATGTTTTTAATTTCTATTCCATTTAGAAGACTGAATGCTTCGTCCAATTATGTACTAACAAGCTGTATATTTTTTATTATAAATTTATTTTTCATATTTTATTATTTTCATGAACCTTGTATTTTGATGTTTTCCGCTTTGTGTCTTGGTTTTTTTAATTTTATTTTTTGTTTCTTTTGCCCTTTATTTGGTGTTGCGATTTTTTTAAACTTTTTTTTTTGCTGGATTTCATTTGTTTCTTTGTTTTAATTACATTGCGTCATTTTTTTTTTAATTTGTGTGAAATCTCTTTTTTATATGTGTTATCTGTAACTTCTACCATTTACCATCTGCGTTTTTATTTATTATTATTTTTTATTTTTCTCAGGGCAACACATCTTTAATTCATTTTTCTCTTGTTATTTTAATTGGCAACGTTTAAATTTATTTTGATGTAATTGTTTAATCAATTTTTGATGTAAATTTTGTCGACATTTTCTCCATGTCTGCTGAAATGTTCCTTTCCCGGAGAGTCAACCTGCCTTCTAAAACCTGAAGGCTGAGTCGGCTCTCCTGGGAATTGAATGAATGAAAACGACGAATAAATTAAAAGACGTATAATCGAAATTTTAATAAACAACTTTTGGCTATTACAAATTTAATGTTAATAATGCAAATTCGTTTAAAAGTATTAATTTAAAGTTTTTTTAAGATAGTTCATATAATATATACTACTAGTAAGATAGTGCGAGTCGTATAATCAGGGTTGTCTTATAAGTAGGGCTGTATACACTCGTATAATGAGGGCTGTCTTATAAAATGGGCAGCAGCCCAGTTCGCCCATTGATTAGGGCGTCTGAAAATTTACTATACTGATTTTATTTTAATTATGAACGAAATAATTATTTAATTAAAATTTTAAATATGTTAAAAGTAAATATATTATTAGGGCTTGAAACCAACAATATCCATAGATTTTGTGATGTTATATAAACATTTCAAAAATGTTCATACAATCGTGAGAAAATCCAAGGTTATGCGTGTAACAGCAGTTACCTACATTACAGAAGATGACTTAGACAATCCTATTTTGAAAAGGTAAGGTGTTAATCAGATAACAGGTGACTGTTTTTCTCCTCAATTATTTTATTATGAAGATGCTAGAAAATCATGACGGGTGCAAATTGCCTCTTCATTCGAGAGATTTCCCGTCAAATTTGATGTGTTTAAGTAGATATATATGCGAGAGAAATGTTTAACTGATTGAAAACAAATAAAATAAACATAGGTTTTATGACAGGAAATATTTTTTATTTACATATTATTTACTTATTTCTTTATTCAAAAAACCTCTTGGTAAACAACATTCCGTGTGAAGTATTTTTCGTTGTTTAACAATTTTATTATATTTCAATAACCATGAAATTCTCAGCTTGTCAAACGTAAGTCAAAAGCTAAAATTTCAAGGAAATCTTTTTCGAAATTCTAATCAAAGCAAAGCACTTCTCTTCTTGTGAAACGTTGCCAAAAAAATATCAAATTATATCATCACGATTGTAATAAATAATGAGATGCATAGTGGCGTCCAAACTATATCAGGCGCATGATATACCACTGACGTAATCTACTACTTTCTATTGAAAAACGGAAATTAATTTGAAATATATGATTAATAAAATTTAAAATTTGTCTGCAACTATTGATCGAACAAGATAAATTTTATATCAACCGATAGAAAATTTTATTTCACTATTTTAGAGCTATTAAATTTGAAAGGAGAACGACAATTACTCTTTTAAATTTAAAATTACTGAAATTTAGGTTCTGTAACAATGAAATAATGCTGTTTAACGTCTCGCAGTGCTATGACGCAAGTTTTATTTTTGGTGACGTCAGAGCGTTACCTAGAGACAGATCTGGGCTATTATATTAGTAATTTTCTTTGGGCCATAGACTCTCAAATTCCTAGTTACTGTTCTGATGGGGAGCCACATTATTCTAGCCCACGGCTCTCAATTTTGTTAAGACGGCCCTGAGTATAATACTACATGGCATGGAAATCAATAATTAAATTTATCATAAAAGCGAGAAAAATCGTACCTTTATTGCATATCTTGAGTACTAATTATACACATCGCATAGAATTTAGATGCATGCAGGTAGGCGTTTATTTGTAACTGGCAGGAGGAAAAGGATGCTAACCTCTCTGCTATCTAGGAAAAGTTTTTCCTCTAAGAGAAACGAAGAAAAAAATGACCGAGGTAGAAAATTTGCGAATTTTTGAAAGTGGAAACGCGAAGTATAAATTGTTGCAAAAGTCTTTCTGTGGGTGTATGGTGTGAACAGTCCAACACGCAGGATAATGGAGAATGAAGGTTTATTTACAAATATGCAGGAAAACACGTAGCACAGGTACAGGAAACAATAGTTCTTTCATAGATTAGCATAACAGACAACAATTCACAGGTAATAACAGTAGCACTTTGATATTTAGCAACACAAACAGTCAGCACATAACTAATAGCGACAATAAGAGCACTTTCAATAGCGCTCAGCTCACCAGCTTCCTAGTTCGCACTGCAGACAAAACTCTAAAGTTGTTCCCAATGGATAAACACTACCCCCTCTTATCCAAACGCGGTCCTTATATACTCTTTCCGACATGCCGTGACGTCACATGGAGTTTTGTCGTATATTCCCTTTCCTAATAGAGATATCGAGAAAAGGGTCGCATTTTCTGGAATCATCTATTTGTCGCCAAGGTCGCCAAATTTTTTGCCAAATCGTCAAAATGGTCGTCAAGGTCAGGGGTCCCGCAAAGGCCGATGCCCGTTACTCCATATTTACCCCTGTGAAACTCCCTCCCCAACTATAAGACTAGCAGGGCAGGAAAGCGACATTACATCTTTGCAACAAAATGAAGCTTTGCGTCATAAGAGGAAGTACTTTATCATTCCAGTAGTTACTGGCGGGAGTGTGATGAAACAATGTATGACTACTTAAACATTGTCTAAATTTTATTGTTTAAATTTTGTTGTTTCTGCTTAAACTTTAAGTTAAAATGTTTTTAAATTTGCTTACGCTACTTTTTCTAGTTGATTGCTTTTAAGCTCTATGAATGAGAAACATTTATACGGTGCTTTACTGTATGTATTTTGGACCTCTAACCGACTGGGTCAAAGACAGGATACAAATCTACAATTTTGGTGCCAAGGATACATGTAAAACTTCATCCATTAAGCTTGCTGCGTTTTTACATTCTCGTATACGAAGTATACAAAGAGAAACTACCGTACAACTGTGTTACTATGCGCTCGTGGTAGTAATATTGCACCAGTGCATAATTTGTGTGAAAAGTGAAATAGAGATCAACTGATTAAGGATACGGGATTGACATTTTTTTCTAGCTTCTTGGGAACATTAACTAGTGTATTTCATTTCTGAAGCGTATCATTCAGCAGGTTCCAGAAGGAAAAGACAATGAGCCAATTTTTCAGCGAAAATTTTAGTGCTGAAAAATCTGTCTCTAGTGAGGAAAGTGTGGCATTTCTGAAGGCAAGTGCATTTAAATGTGAAAGATAATAAGCGTAACTTTCATTTTGTTGCTTTGAATGTCAATTATATTTGCAAGTTAAGTTGTAATTAATTTGTTTCTGACCTTGGGTAACTTTGCACCGAAAAGGAGGGATTTTTTGCACCATGGAAATTTGTGATAAACTACAACCTCAGTTAGTTTCTTACTTTATTTTTTATTAAATATTAATAAGAACAATGTTTGCTTAAGCTTCAGATATGCGCGGAGTGTATAAAAGAATGTTAAGGACTTGTAAGTATATGGAGTTCTCTCCAGAAACCTTAGAAGCTTGATTTAACTCGATTTCACAAGTTTAGGGTATTTTTAAAGAGGCAGAATTTTTTTTGGTACCCCAAGTGAACACTTTGTTACAAAAGGAAGCTAATTCCTATAACTAAACATTCCAATGAGAAGGAAAAGACCGTTGCAACGTATAGTCCAATTCAGTGACTTCGGTTTTCTTGTCCATTGTATTGTCTTAAAATGATAATAAACGTTTATGTTACTAAGAAAGTGCGGTAATAGATAGATATATTAATAACACAACCGGAAATAATTGGATAAAAAGATTTCTAAAACATCATCCTGATCTGACCGAATGCAGTGACGTAAAATTGTTAATTATAATAGTGCATTTATGAGATTTATTTTTCTTGCATATTTCCACCCAGGCTTTCAATAAATATATCTAGAATTGCATCCAAAAAGTTTGTTTTTGTAATATACTGAAAAAAATTAACCAGTGCAAAGTATCCTCACCTATGAGGCAACTTTGTACCAAAATTTCGAAAAATAATAATTAACTATTAAACCACTTTATGATCCAAATTGTGCTGCAAAACGTTTCTCTAATAATCCCTCAATGAGGAAAAAATTAGAAAAGTATTTCTTTTAGAGAAATACATGTAACTAATCTCGTAATTTTGTCAGAAGTCATGATAATCGGTGCAAAGTAACCCCGGTTTACGGTATTGTAATCGTCAAAAAATTCGAACTTGAGATTTTTATGAATCTCCACGTTTCAGATCTCTCCGAGTCCTAAAAACACAACTTTGGAATTATGTCTGTCTGTGAACACGATAACTCGAAAACTATTCGAGCTACGGGAATGAAATTTGGTATGTGATCTTTACACATCATTTGTAGGTTTCGATCAAATTTTGGACAAAATCCGTCTACAAGAAGTCCGTCTGTCTGTCCACGTTCATGTGAACTCTATAACTCAAAAACTTGAATAGCTAGATGGATAAAATTTGGTGCACAGTTTTGAAAGTAGGTCCGTATAAAAGTTTGGGCCAAATCCGTCAAAGGGTTGATTGTCTGTCTGTCTGTATAATCGCATACTTTTGAATGCAATAACTTCTTAACAAAATTACTTAGATAAAAAAAATTTTGTTTTTGGCCTTTTAACCTTAATTGTAGATTTGTGTCCAATTTTTGTGTCAGTCGGTTAAAAAAAGTCGTCCAAATTGCATATCGGTTCAAATTGCAATTACTATTGTGTATTGGCAATAGTTTGTTTTTAATACACTTGATACATTGTTTATAATCCTCAAAACACGTTAATTTTTTTTATTCAAAATTACACTACTTATGAAATAAGGTAACATTAACACCTGCAAAAATTCTCCATCGAATTTCTTGAAACCTTCTGAAATACCTACTAGAATGAAAACAAAAATTTGTCAGCAAAACTGACTATTTTTTAAAAATTTCTCAAAATTCAGTTAATTACGTTTGAATCTCAAATCAAATTTCATTTTCATTTTATTTATTTTGAAACAAACAATTTTCAGAAAGAGAATCGTTTGTTCTATCCAATACTGCATCAATTGTTTTTCAACTATCTTTAGAAAAGATACTACAGCCGTAAATGTGCCGAAAATGACCCAAAACAACACAAAACATTAAATAAAAAAAAATTCTAGACTAAATTTTAAAATTTCGGCTTCGAGGTGCATTCAATCACCATTACGACTACCTGTGTGCCAAAGTTCATGGCTGTAAGTGCGGTAGATTCTTCTGGACATCGCAGACAAACACACACACGCAAACATTGCCTTTTATGAGTACTTCATATATGAGAAAGTAAAAATCAGTGTCTGTGGGTTAGTAAGTTAGACTTGTGTCTCATTTTGAAACTGTAGATCAGGTCTTCTTAAAGTGTAGATCACAACCCCAATTCGGGTCGTGTAGAACAATATTAGAGTTACGAAGACTTTGAAAACTTTCTCTTTCTGGTTCTTTTAAATTTTTGAGCGACAATTGTTAAGATAAATATTGGCTTAAAGCGTGTCAATAAATTTGTTGAGAACTATTTTAACTAGAATTTACTTTTGCTCATCATTGATTAGGTCTTGATTTTTTAATTCTTTTTTCCAATTTTGGGGTCACTAATTTTTTTTCCCACTCAGTCGGGGTTCGCGAGTGAAAAAAAAAATTAAAGAAACCTTGCTATGCATGGTTATTTTGGGACGGACCCGCCAATTTGAGACATGCACCCCATTCTTCAAATTTCAAAAAAATAATGCATCTATTTTCTGCATTATTTCCACTGTCTATAACGTATAACGACAGCAGTTGCCACGTTCTCCTTCCACCTTCCGTCAATTGACTGTTACTACTCTATACAAGATTGAGAAGACCTCGAGCAGTCTATTGTAAGAACCTCCTCCCCGGCAGTGGCGTCGCTGCAATGTTTGCTGATATAGGCGAACTTGGAACATGCCGTCCTTCCTTTACAAGTCACACAGGGCATATAAACTTCAAAATAATAATTAAAAAAATCCAAGGAAAAATATTTCATTAGTGACATAATTCGTCGTTTGACGCCCTCGATCTCTGCAGATAGGTTGCGAAATCGGGAGTCCACCACCAGTCTTTCTTTCACATATCGGCAATTTACCGACAAAAAAGCGAAACATACAAATGAATTACATTGGTTATTTTTTATGTACACAATTATAAAAAACAAAATACAGAAGAAACAGAAGCTCGCCATTCGATTTCTCTTCCATTTTTCCCATTTTATTTATATATTCTTAATGTATTATAATTTTTATTGAAGCAGATTTTTGTAATTTGATTCTATCTTAATTGTTTATAGACAATATTGTTGATGCAATCACTGGATGCTGCTGCGTTGCGCGCAAAAATTATATTGTTATCACTTTTTATTTCACGTCCAATATAAAACTCTTAACCCTCTACAATTATATAAACTAAAATATAAAAATTCTTATTTGAATATATATTGCCTTCTTGTGCTTCCAGCTTCGTTCACTCCAATTATTAGTTATAAAGATTCAGTATAAAAAAATTAAGATTTGCAAGTCATTTAAAATAGTTGTTATTTTTATATTTTATATTAATAATCTAGAATAAGCTTCCGATAAAGTTATTTCCACTTGAGTTTCTGAACATAATAAACTGTATTTCTGAAAGATGATAGATAAACTAACAATTCCAAAAAAATGACTACCATTGAGCAAATAAATGAGCAATAATGTAACTGAACGAAGCATCGA
>BGPR01000606.1:19563-80042 GCA_013235015.1 Araneus ventricosus | reverse complement strand
TTTGGGGGCTCAAGCCCCCCCCCCCCCCCTCCTTTCTGGGATGAAATCAGAGACTGTCCAGAATACCTGTATGTGTTGATTTTTTTAAAACTTTCTTTTATCTAGACTTTCCAAAAAAAGTAATTGTTATGTAGTAACAGGTCAGACACAAATGCATATTTACGGAAGAAGGGGGGGGGGGGGTTGCCCGCCTCTCCCCTTCCAGAAGGGCAGGAAAATTGACGTCTTATTATTTTTTTTCCGTTGTTCTTTGAGTTCGATGGTTAGCGGTAACTCAAGGGGAAAGAGGTTTGTTACAGGGCTTTCGGGGTCACTCACTGATTGCTCCAGTATGCAAGTACTGCATACTGATACATAAATGTGCAGCAATTGAATTACAGCGGCGATTGCTGCGGCAGTTTTCAGTGGAGAAAGGAAACTTCCTGTTAAGAAAATAACTTAATATTTTTCAAAGTTTTATCTTCGAAAAGTTATATGAAATTGTACAAAGATTAGGAGTATGTTAAATACCCATGCGGAGATTGAAGTTTAAAAGATATCAATTTGTGGAAAGTCCCTCATCATTTCACTTTTGTTACAGAGCAACTGAAATTCCGTTCGCTGCAATGCAGATAATTTTTCTGAATCGTAACAGTATTCAACTGGAATTTTTCTATAAACCGCCCAATATATAGGTGGGTGACAGAAAAATGCACATTTTTTCGAAGATCTCCCGAAAGGTTTTGTAAATTTTCTTTGAATTTCGACCATGTGAAGAAGAGGTTTGAACTCGCATATCATAGTGAAAATTCGGTCACGAGGGCATTTAGGGGACCGACCAGAAATTTATGAAGAAGAAAATGATTTAGGACTCATCCCGTTTCACAGAAATCTAATAATGATTTGGAACTTCTTTCAATGATTTTGCTTGATGAGCACAATATTTACATGCATTTTTCGTAAAAATAGAACAAATATTCGGGAACATATAAAAGGTTTTCTTGAAAAAATCTAAACTTTTTCTGTATTTGTTTTGTTTATAACATACATAGTTTTCAACTATATTATACGAAACTTACAATACACATGACAGTATATATTAGAGAAGCAAAGTATTGAAATTTGAAGTAAATAACTTGAATATTCAAAGAAATATGAGTATTTGTAGTAATTAATTTTTAACTACGCATGCGCGAAACATAGCATATTTTTTCTTTCATAATTTCGAAGCCAAATATATAGGGAAACTTATATAAAAATTCCAGTTCGATACCGTTAGTATTCAGAAAGATATTGGCATTGCAGCGAGGTGAATTTCGGTTGCACTCTAAGAGATGCTAAACGATGAGCATTTTTTGCACTAACTGATATTTTTTTAAACTTGAATCTTAGAATAGTTCTCCTCGAAATGTAATTTAAATAATTTATGTAATTTATAAGTATGCATGGGCTTTCTGGATATTCAACTTTCATAAAATTCAATATTACTGTTCGAAGATTCAAGTTTTAAAAACATCAAATTATGCAAGAACCCTCATCATTTAGCTTCTCTTAAAGTGCAACCGAAATTCACCTCGCTGCAACGCCGATATCTTTCTGAATACTAACGGTATTTAACTGGAATTTTTACATAAGTTGCCGTACACATCTGGCTTTGAAGTTATGAAAAAAAAATTAAGCTGCGTTTCGCACATGCACAGTAAAGAATTTATTATTACAAATACCTATAGTATTTCCTCTAATATTCAAAGCACATACTTCAAGCTTTAATGTAATGTTTCCCTCACATATTGTCGACTATTCTGTAAATTTCGTATAATTTGGTTGAAAACTCTGCATGTTAGAGAAAACATGCCAGAAAAATTGGGATTTTTTAATAAACTCTTCCCTAATATTAATGCTGTTTTTACTAAAATGCATGTAAATATTGCACACATCAAACAAAACCATTAATGAAAGTTGTTGCAAATAATTATCACCTTTCTGTGATACGGGGTGAGCCCTGAATTATTTTCTTCATCAATTTCTGGCCGGTTCTCTAAATGCCCTCATGACCGAATCTTAATTGCAAAATGTGAGTTCAAGCCTCTTCTTTACATAGTCGAAATTTTTTAAAAATTCCAGCTAGCGTTTCGGCAGACATTCGAAAAAATGTACAAATCCTAAAGTATTCACATTTTTCTGTCACTCACTCTGGATTCGAAATTATGAAAGAAAGATCATACTATACACTTCCTACAGGTGTCGTTAAAAATTATTTCTACCAACACTCGTATTTCCTTGAATTTTCGATATTGTGGAACTTGCGCACAGTCGCATTTGCGATAAGTCATTAAGTAGTGTTCTTTGCGCACAAGTGTTGGAAAGATTGCAGAATTGTAAACTTTATCGATGTCTATATGATTTGACTTGGCTTTGGCGCATTGAAAACCTTTGACGTGTGGCAATCAATCAATGTCAGTAGGAGAATGATACTTCGTGCCCCTGATAAAACAACGATGTTTTCCTGGGAAAATGCTAAGGACCTTAATAACTGTTATTTTCAAGTAAGTGACTAATACAGATATAATTTAAATTAAACAATAAATAATCCATATAAATTAATCGTTATGTTAAATAAATTGAAAATACATGATTAATGTAATTATCAATTTTCTCTTGGGAAAGGGGTGATTATCTGATCGAAAAGAACAATCACACAACAATCACTCTCTTAAGTATGCATTCTCTATTGTCCCTCTCGTTTTTCGCCAAGTTTTCCCGCCAAAGGTAATTAGAATCTAGTAAACCTACAATGTGTGCGTAAATTCCACTAGTTAATGATGTGCGTAAATGCGCCTGTGCGCATCGGACATATAACCGAATTTTCAAAGTATTTACTTTTAATATAATGTTCCGCTAATATTGTCATGTATTCTGTAAGTTATGTTTAATTTTTTTTTAAACTCTAAATGTTATAAGCAAAAAACGTTCTGTAAAATTCGGGGATTCCTTAAATAAAATTTATATCTCCTCGAATATACGTGCTGTTTTTACGAAAATTCATATAAGTACTGCGTCCAGCAAACAAAAACATTCATGAAAATTACAGGTCATTATGAACTTTCTCTGAAACGGGCGAACACAAATCATTTTCATCTTCGTTACTTTCTAGTTGGTCTTCTAAATGCCCTCGTGGCTGAATCTTCACTGCAAAACATGAGTTCCTACGATTGTACCTCCCACTATTCTTCACAACTGCTTATGAATCATTGTGCCTGTATTAACTCCAACTTTTTTGTGCATTTTATGAATTATAATTAACTTTTGTGTAGACACGATTGTATCTGACGATGTTAACAGTGAAATGAAGGTCCCTAGAACATGTGTAAAGCAAACAACTATAGGAAATGTTCATTTAATAAATGCTGAAGTATATTTCGGACGAGTGATATTTATACCTATAGTTGATCGCTTTATTTTCGAACTTGAGGTAAGGTTTAACCCAGTCTTTGATAGGATTTTGCCTTTTAAAGCCTTATACCATCGAAGAATGCAATCCACTTCGACGATTATATTATTCATACAGCCTTGAAGTCCAACAGGTTTTTTTAAAAATTCGTGGTTTCAATTAAAATGAGAATTCAAAATGTGGCGAGTAAAATGGGAAAGTGTGTTTAGGAAACCTGATACAAATGATGAAACTCTCAAAATGTGTTGCACGTCCTTCTTTACGACTGTGGCAAATCTTCAAAATTTGGAACATTTCTTGAGACGACAAGCACAGCAGAAAAGAGTTTTTCTACATTAAAGCGCCTCAAGACTTATTTACGCAACTCAATGTGCTAGCCTTAATAATCGTAAAGATAGAAAAGTCAATGTTGAAGATATGATTGGCATATTCTGTAAAAAAAGTCAAGGAGAATGTCCGCGACATTGGCAATATTGCGAAGAGGACGAAACTTTTTGAATAAAAAATAAAATGAAACAATTTTAATGGACTGTATTGGATTTTTTTAAAGTTAAAAATACGAAAAATTGTTCTTCTCCACAGTATTCTTCACGGATTCTTAGATCTGCCCTTGTATATATTTAATAAATTAAATTTAATTAATTAAATTTTAATTAATTAATATTTACTTAAAATTTAATCAATTAAAATTTAATTCATAAAAATTATTAATTTTAAATTAATAATTAATTTAGTTAATTAATTCTTAATTTGTAAGAGAATTTTTTCCCCACAGTAGCCCACCCCCTAAAAGATTCCTATATCCGCCCTTGAACTTGTATTAATATTTGAAATCTAATCTTAACAGGTTCGATTATTAAAAATTATTAGTTTGGACTATTAAAAAATAGTAACGATCTACAATCATAGATGTCGCTACAAGTATTCATGATTTTTATTCTCAGGCGAAAGGATGAAAAGAGTAAATAAAAACAAATGATGCATTAGGTTAATCGATCGCAGTACTTCGTAAACAACCTCAATTTTATCTCTCAGAATTTTTTCCATCCCAATTTACGAATTTGTACGTATTTCCGACGTAATAAAGAATCCACGCGCACAGTTTAGTACAAGTGAAAAAATTTGTCCCAATGAAAAATATGTCTGCTTATAATAAATTTTAGGAAGTTATTTTCAAAATTATTTCTGGAAAAATACACCAATTAGTTTAGAGTTTTTCATTAAATTAAAAAGAATATTAACGGTTCTATTATAAACACTCTAAAAAGCAGAAAAAGGATTATTCATTAGGATTCAAAACTTTTTCATACTTACATAACAATAAAAATAAACGTGGGCATTTTTCACTAGATAACGTAGAACGAGGTGATATAATTGATCAGGTGGGCTGAAATAATATGCCAACACTTTTTTTTTTTTGCGCACAGGTGCATTTCACTGACTAACAATGACATATCTCATGCAACTCATGGTGTGTAGGCTTAAAAAATGCCGAGAATTCTTTTTTAAAATTTTTAAATATTTTTCTTAAATTTAATTAGGTTCCAGGAATCTTGCGTATCATTTCAAGTAAAATTATGCGGAAGAAAACTGCATCGCGATTGGACTCTATCGGAGTGTTGTGAATCATGAAAGCTAGCCGTTTCTAGTAATGGCGGATTTTCATAATATGAGGCTACAGGCGCAAAATTCTTTTGAGGCCCCTTCCTCAAACCAATGTCGTAAATTCGCTGTCGGTTTTGCATTAAGATGTACGTAGAATAGATCTTGAGGCCCTCAGGATCTCAAGACACGAGGCGAGCGCCTCTAGCACCTGTGCGAAAAACCGCCACTGGTTTCTAAGGCTGCTACCAGAAAGTAGAGTTTAATATAACTGTTAATATTCTTTTTAATTTAAAGAAAAACTCTAACCAAATTTGTGTATTCTTCCAGAAAAAAATTTGCAAATAATAACCTTTTAAAATTTATTATAAGCAGATATATTTCTATAGAGAGAATTTTGAAGTGAAAACGTCTTTCCGCTCGTTACAGTGATAGTCGGTCGAACTTTCTTGTGTGACAAAATACCGTTAGATTTGAATCGATAATAACTACGAGACTAATAATGCGAAAAGAATGGTTGACCCCACAACGTATCTAATCGTAACAATCATATCTGTGAGAGTTTGCGCGTAATATTTGTTTTGCCTGTGACGTCATCGTACCAGTGTAGACGCATGCGCGTGATTGTTATGAATTAGCTTTAAGTAAGGTTATAAATAAGTGCAGCGTGGAAACGCGTGTAGTTAGGAGGTTGATTCTGATGTCATTTTAAAGAGCTAGAGGAGTATTACTAGGACCCAAAGTGAGACAGTAAAAATATTTATCAGAATATAAGTAAAAATCGGTATGAAATTGAAAATTTCAAACTCCGCATGTTTTTTTATTTTAACATGCAGTTTTCTTTCGAATTGTACGAAACTTACAGAATACTTGACAATACGTAAAAGAAACATTGTATTAAAATTTGAACTCAAAAATTTGAATATTACTGGAAATATGAGCATTTGTAGTAAATAATGTTTTACTGCGCATACGCGAAATGTAGTTTTATATACTGTCAACAGATGGCGCCGTCAAAAGCTACTCTAAATAAAACATAAGAAAGGCCCAGTTCGGGTCCGTGCCGTAGATTTTTCGTGAAAACGTCGGGATAAAATCATAAAGCAAGCGCTTCTTATTAATATGTAATTTAATTATCAATCTCTTAAAAACAATATTTACACAGAGTAGTATAATGGTTACAGAATAGATAAATCACAAGTTTATCGCATGTAGCAAGGGTCTGTGGTAGCTCGTGATTCATCTATTCTGTAACCATTATACTACTCTGTATAAATATTGTTTTTAAGATATTGATAATTAAATTACATATTAATACGAAGCGCTTGCTTTATGATTTTATCAGGACGTTTCCACGAAAAATCTACGGAGCGGACCCGAACTGGGCCTTTCTTATGTTTTTTTTCCACTTGAAATAAATTGTGCATATGGATTCTTTATTACATCGGTAAATCGGTTCGAATACGTAATTCGAAATGATTAAAAATAAGTGTGGGGATTTTTCACTAAATACCGTAGATTGGGCAGGGATGTCTTATCCAGTGCGCTAATTGAGCTGTAGCCCATGGGCGCCAATGATCCACAAGGCGCTTAAAATTTACTATATTATTTTAATTTTTATCTACAAAATGTATATGATTTTAATGTTAATATATCAAAAATAAAAATGTGATTAGGGCTTGTAACTAGAGAGACAGCGATTTTTTTTTATGTTACATAAACATCTATATCCGTTCAAAAAATATTCATACAGAGGTAATTAGTGAGAAAATCCTAAATTAAGCGTGCAGTAGGAATTACCCACATCACGGAAGCTGGCTTGCAAAATCCTGTTTTGATTTCCAAATTTGTAAGGCGTTATTCAGATACCATGTGACATTTTTTTCTCCTCAATTATTTTATTAGCCATAGATTCTCAAATTCCAATTAACAGTTCTCATAGGAAGCCAAAATACTCTAGCTCAAGGGGTTCAAATTTGTTAAGACTGTCCTGATAATGGGATGAAATTGGTCAACTGGGCTAATAATATGGCAGCACTTTTTTTATGCCCACAGGCGCACTTTGATGACCAATAGTGATATACCTCATGCAACTATCATGGTGTGTAGATAAAAAAAAGTAAGCCAAAAATGCTTTTTAAAAAAATATTTTTTAAGTTTAACAAAAGTAATGCTTTAATGAACTATAACGATGTAAAATTCTGTACACACTGTACGCACCGAATTAAATGTATCACTTCAGTAAATAAAGTACAATTTGTAAGTATTTTCTAAGATTTTTAATTTGCCCGTAATTTTTAATCAGTCACAGAAGACTTATTCTTGATTCTTTATTATTTGTACAGCAGATCGTACTAATAACTCTTCAACCTTAATTTTTAACGGTCGTTTTTGCGGCTGACCCCGCTACATATTTGCAGCTTAAAGTTGTTTACTACAAATATTCATATTCCCGCGAATTTTCAAAGTATTTACATTTAATTTTAATATAATGCTTCGATGGCATATTGGCACGTATTTTGAATTTGGCTACACGTATTTGTTGAAAACTCTACAAGCTGTAAGCAAAAAACATGAGGAAAAATTTGAGAATTTTCAAAGAAACCTTTATGTCTTCCTCGAATATTCATGTTAGTTTTACGAAAATGCATGTTAGCAAAGTGCATAGCAAACAAAACCATTAATGAAACTTTAAAATCATTCCCAGCCTACTGTAAAACGGCGTCAGCCAAAATTGTTTTTCGTCTTTATCAATTTCTGGTTGATCCGCTAAATGCCCTCGTGACCGAATCTCCAGTTTAAAATATGGGTTTCCACTATTGTATGTTAAACGATTCGACACAACTGAGTTTGAACTATCGTTACCTATTAACTCCAAATTTTTCACATTTTACGAAATGGTCCATAATTTTTGCTCACCAATGTAGTTCTTATACATTTGTCCAGACTTGTTATACTAAAATCGTACAATTCGAATGCTTTAAATTAAACAGAGGATTAAGTATGAATCACTCTGAAAATTAAGAAACTTGACTAATTCGAATTCGTCTGTAATACCAGTTTTTTACTTTCTCGTATACGAAGTATACAAAGAGAAAGTATTGTAATCGTCAAAAAATTCGAACTCGAGATTTTGACGGATCTCCACGTTTTAGACCTCCCTGAGTCCAAAAAACACAATTTTGGAATTATGTCTGTGTGTCTGCCTGTGTGTGTGTCTGTCTGTGAACACGATAACTCGAAAACTATTAGAACTACGGGGATGAAATTTGGTATGTGGTCTTTAAACATAATTTGTAGGTTTCTGTCAAATTTTGGATAAAATCCGTCAACGGGAAGTCTGTCTGTCTGTATGTCCGAAGACATGCGAACACTATAACTCAAAAACTTGAATAGCTAGATGGCTACAATTTGGTACACAGTTTTATCGTCATGAATGTAGGTCCGTATAAAAGTTTGGGCCAAATCCGTCGAAGAGTTGACTGTCTGTCGGTCTGTATAATCGCATCTCCAACGAATCCGCTGTCTCCACGCGTATGCGTACATAACGCAATCTTCTGTGCACGATATTTATTGACTCCTGCTTGGCGCTTTTGTTTTCATCCGATTCTCCATGCGCATGCGTACTTGGTAGCAATCTGTGCACGCGGAAAGATTGTCCTTGAGCTAAGAAAGAGTAGAAATCGGTACGCATTTAATCGGAACGCATCTCTTTAAATTTGATTTTTTGCCTAAATATTTTCTGATAGTCATTGAATCCTGGGTTACAATAGGTTCGAATTTTTTTATCCACGCGGGGGGAGGGGAAACAGCACCTCTTTCGAGAAGTATACGAGAAAGTTTAGGGGAGACCACTCCCGCTGGTTTCTCGGGTCTCTTGAATTTCTTATTAACATGATGTTGAAATGCTGTCTGTAATGCTAATTTATTTTGTTAATTCTAAGTCAAAACTAAATATTGTAAAAGTTTGTTTATATTTCTGAATTGTTTTTGTTAGTCAAATACGTCCGTGTCTTGTATCCTCAGTCATCGTAATGAAATAATTTTTAGACCCTTAATTCCCTGGAGAACTGCCGAATTCATTCTCACTTTAAAAAAAAAAGAGCCCTTGAACACACTTAGCTGTGAACTATTATGTCAATTTTGAGGTTTATTATACAATTGTTTTATTTTTTTATTGTAACTGTTTTTTCTGTTTATTGTTTCTAAAGTGTTGTATATTGCTTGTTTATTAAAAGAACTAACTTTTGATAGAAATTATTATTTCTGAAATTACTAATTTTTTTAAAATTATAATTATCATTACTTTATTTTTTAAAATTAATTCTTAATTATGCATTATTCATTAAAATTGTTAAATAGTAAAAATAGTATAACTTTACTGACATTTTTAGATTAAAAACTGGCGTCTTCTCCTTCTGTACTCATTTTTTAAACCAAGATTTTTCTTTTTTTAATTCGAAATTATGGATAAATCGAATTTTTCTTGCCTTTCCTTCTGTTTCGAATTATCCAAATTTCTCAGTAATTCAAAGTTTTTTTATTTAGAATTTCGTGAAAATTAAATTTTAATGATCTCCTTAGTATTGTGGTACTTTCAAGCACGACAAGACTCGTCAAATTTCACAACACATCAACGAAGCAGATGTGTAGCGAAAATACATTTCACCAGCTCGAATTGGAAAGGAAAAAGTCAAAAGGTTAATGAGAAATTTACCATAATGACAATACGGTCCAGCATCTACTTTGGTTTGTCAAGTTAAAATCATTACTAAGAGAGTTACTGTGCCGCGGAGGCCCATTTAACAGGCTTTAACCATAATAATGCCATTGCATCAAATCTGCCTACGAGTCTGTCCGTTTTATTTCTTGCAACGGTGAACATAGGAGATAATATTTTTCTTTCGCTGTCTCCTTCATCTAATTAGTTTACTTTCTGACTTCAATTCGAGTATGAAAAACGAAAGAATAGAGTCTGCTTAAGAAAACCAAAACACCACGCGTTCCTGGTTTACATTAGTTTACATTGGAAGTCAGTTTATGCGCTTAATGCTTATTACATCTTATAGAACTCCAGACAGTATTATTAAGAGGGATTTATCCGAAGAAAGATTTCTTTATACATTCCGAGAAATCTGTGAGTATGTTTTTATGTACTTCACCGTATTGAAAATCCTATTTTATTCGAAAAAAATGTCACATATCAGATGAAGAGGTAGGACAGTTATTTGTGTGCATTTCAAGGAATGTAGTTCAGTTTTTTTGTTATAATACAGAAATATAAACGATAAAAAAATTATTGACAGAAGCAGAACGTAGCCTTGTATGTGATATCAAACTTGAATTAACTTTCGATGGAATCTGAAATTTTTATAACGAAGTTAGGACTCTTATTTTTAGAGCCGGAGGTATTCCAGACATTGAATTTGATTGAAAACTGCCTTCGTAGAAGAGAATAAATACCAAAAGAAATTATTTTCGTACTTAGAAAAGCTATTAGAGTTCGAGCATCCGTTTATTAATAGAAGGAAATCAAGTAAAAAGAAACAAATACTATTTAAAATTGTTTTCAAACAAATATAATTATACTCAAAATCGTTTTAAGACCAAGCGATCATGAACTTCTACTTTATGTGCATTTTAGTAATTTAATATTATACTGGAATTATTCTAAAAAATAATATCGTCTGCATCTTAAAGTTTGTTTAAAACTAATTGAGTTTTTAAATTTAATATGTTATAGAAAATATAATTTATCGCCGGCTTGAAAAAATATACAATGGCTGATTGGTTGACGCGCATCTCGAACGGCGAATAAACTGGGCCAAGATTTTTATGATCGGACAACGGACACTTCACAGAACACTTGCAAGTTTGAAGTGTGACGACAGTAAAGCTGGACATTCACGAGATATATGCATCATTGCTGTTGCATATGAATAAATGCAGAGAGAAATAATGCAATTTTTCATCTTGTTTTCCGAACAAATTAAGGAAATCCCCGATGTTAAACCGATGATAGGTTAACGAATATGGATTGTCAACGAATTATGTTCGTTAATCGACCAATCATCCATTGCACATCGCAGGGAAAATCGGCAGTTCTCAAAAATGTGATGTTAGCTGCCATTGATTCTGCATTGTTTATTAATGTGTTCGTTTTAAAACGATTCTTTCCTTAAAAAAAATACATTAAGTTTGATAAATTTCAATAATAATACTCAAAATAGTTTATGGATTTTGATCAGCCATTTTTAGATGTAGTTGTCTCAAATTAGACTAAGGTAGGATAAAATATCTAATGGAATATTGTAAACTGTAGTAGTTTTCATAACCAACACGTTGTTGGTTACTAAACTAGAATACTACTGAACAATTTACAATATTACTGAATGCTAAACACTACCTCAAAACTAACGGTTTACAATATACTAATTTATTTAGCATGTATAAACATGAATGCTGTTGCATGTGCAAAGAAACAAACAGTGAATTTCAAATGGCATTAATAACTGTTCAATAAGTTCAATGTTTTGGTTTAGAAAAGGAGAAGGAAAATTCTTTACACAAAAATTTTTAAATAGCAAAGACAAGTTTTAAAAAAAGAAATGAAAAGGAAAATGATCAATGCGGTTTAAACACCTAAAAATTTCAAGCTAACATTTTAACAGTTTATTGGGATTCTACGAAATGAAACGCACTCGAGTAAATGTGAAAACAAATGAGAAATGATGTTGCAATCGATTATTTTCCCAACTTGCCTTTCATATTAACATTTCTCGAACTAGAAAACGCCAAAGCAATCTCGAAGATAATTAAAGAGATAATTTTATCTAACGAAAGAATGCAAAATAATTCTTTTTATCTAACATAATATCAGCTATAGCAATGATATGCAAATCGAAGAAAATTAGCATTTCGAAGACGTTCACAGATCGTCGAATAAATTGTGTCGGTTAGTAGTTTTGTAAATATCAGATCAAATCGTTTGGTCATAGACAAATTAATTGTTTTTTACGTTCTAGTATAGGAAGTGAAATATAGATGTGATGAAATATAGATGTGAATATAGATGTACAGTAAAACTTCGATTAACCGTCAGTTTCTGTTATCCATCATCATCTAAAAAGTAACGAAGGTTTATAGATTATAAGACATTACTACTCTTATACTGAAGTTTATTTGATTGTTTTGTAAAATTAAATACAGCGTGTGTAAAGGATTTTATTTTCATTTTCCTCCCAAGCCAGCTAGGAAATCACGTTGCTGAACATATGTATTGAGAGATTTCTGTTATCTGTCTATTCGTTTAACCAATCACAGCCCCTGTGCGGACGATGATGGTTAATCGAAGTTCTACTGATCAGATGTCCCTGACTCTCCCCAAAAACACTTTTGGAAGTCTCTCTGTTTGTTTGTCTTTGAGCACGATGATTCAAAAACAGAAAGAGCTAGACAAACGAAATTTGGTACGTGGATTTAAGACCAAAATTATAGATGTGTATCAAATTTTGGAGGAAATTCATATTCGGAATGTCTGTGCAAATGAATACGATAATTAAAAAAAAACCACAAGGAGCTAGATGGATGGAATTTAGCCTGCGATTTTAACACCAGAATTGCAGATCTCTATCCAATTTTGAACAAATCCGTCAACAGATAGAGTATTTTAACATGGTAACTCAATAACACGACGCTCTAAATCAGAGGTTCCTACCTTTGGTACGTGTATCCCTGGGAGTACGCGACGGAACAGTTGGGGGTACGTGAGAGTAATGGCGGAAAAAAAATCGACGGGAGGCTGTCTCTGCGAAACGGCCACTGGGATTGAGGGGCGTAGACTTACTTACCTTACTCAACTGTGACTTTTTGTGACTTAAGTAGCTGTATGTGACTATTAACTTTATAGTCTATAGTGACTATTAGTCTAGTGTGACTATGTGACTCTATCTGTGTAAAATTCTTCGTGTTTTTCACCAACTTTTCAACTCGACTGTGACTAAACCATAATTACAAATTCTAAAATTATGTTTGCAATCTTCAATACCTACCTTTCTCTGTTAAATGCAACTAAAACCAACTCTCTGTGTTATTTGGTTGCGGAGCTATAAGCGTTTAACTTTAGCACGCAATTCGACGTAATTGAACAATTCTTGAGTAATCGTTCCCGCAATCGATGAATGAATTGCCTTAGTTTGCTTGCGCGCGCATCGGTCGCTGTGACGCCATCAAAATTTTTCGTGTTTTTCACCATCTTTGCAGCTCGACTGTGACTAAACCGTAATTCCAAATTCTAAAATTCTTTTTGCAATCTTCAATGTCCACCTTTCTCTGTTAAATGAAACTAAAACCAACTCTATGTTATTTGAGGAGCTATAAACAGTGGCGGACTGGCGAGGTTGCCAGCTTGCCCGATGGCAAGCGGCCCCCTTAAACAGAAAACAATTTGGGCCCCCAGGAAGTGTGGGAGAGAAAAAAGAACTCTTTCTCTATAGTAAGCTTTTCTAAATCAAGCAAATAAAATAGCCCTTCGTTGGGGATTTATTGCCGTCGTAATTCGACCGGCCGAACAGCGGGTGGTCGAATACCGACCCAAGACGTATACGCAATTACAACTGCCCGTAGGAACTGTACTGAGTTCTCTGTCCACTTCCTTTGACCTTCGGATCATTTGCAGATGTTTCCCCAAAATGTTGCAGCCATCGCACAAACCCTTGGGCTATTGGAACCAAGGCCATACTTCTCTGGTCCTGTATTGCAACAGGGTACCTCTTCTGTCCAAAGTCGAGCCGCAATACTCATTAAGAGTTTTTGTTGTTTTCGGAAGCCCCCCGAAAGACGGAAGGAATTGCATCCCTTCGTGCAGAAAGGGTGCGGTTCTTGTGAGAGATGGCTATAAGAAGTGCTTTTTTCTTTCTTTTTTGTAGTTTCATTTTACTGTCATAAATCTGATAAAAAAAGGGAACTTGCCTGTAGGAAAAGGTTTTCTTGGCTAAAACTGTGACTAGGACACTAAATGATATCTTTGAAAAGACGACACTCACGCTTTTCTTTATGCGTTTAGGGGGAATTTGCGTTTAGAAGCGTAAAGGGTCCTCAGTCTTATTGGTCTGTCTTCCATGGAAAATAATTGGTGAGAAAAGTATTATTTCTGTTTTCAGTCGTAAGAGAGTAAAGACATATGTAGCGTATCTTGCAAAAGGAAAGTAAAAAAAAAAAGGTGAAGGTGAGCTGAAATTATCATTTCTCTAATTTTATATTGCTTTTGTAGTATTAAACACAAGCCGCATTCAGCTACCAACCGACTCGTTCATCTTATTAATTGTCTTAATTTGATTATATTAACAAACTTTAAATTCGCCAACTTATTTAATTTTTGTTAAGTTAAAAGTATTAATTGCTACAAAAACTGAAAAAGAAATTAGTTGTGCAAAGAAAAAAAAAGCAGTTTATAGGAAATGTTTTAGCATTTGACATAAATTTTGATACAGTATATTTTTGTGTCTAATAAAACTAATGGCATAAGTCTTTACATTCAACTGTTAAAAAAGTCTAAAAAACACGAGATTCAATTAAGATTATTTTTTTTTAAATTTTGCATAATTATAATCTACAATTACTGCGCATTATTAAGCTTATTATAAAGTGAAAATTTAACCTCATCATATCAAATAAATGAATTACATAATCTTCAGGAAGATTACCTTTCCTTAAGTGGAAAGATGAGCTTAATGCCATTGCTAAAAAGTAAATTTATTAAAATAGCATAGAAAATCTATCAAAAACTAAATTTATTTGAAGTAACGATGAAACAAAGAAAAAATCTGGACTTAAAGAAAAGAAAAAAAAGACTGCCGAAACAATGAAAATAGACTGCATTTTAATACAACAAAAGTAGTTTTTGACATTATAAGGATGTATTTTGTACAAATCTATAGTTTTACTCGATTTTTATGAAATTTGGCACACATGCTCTTCAAAAAAAGATGAATATAATTGTCAACTTTTTAAAGTTCAAAAGTAAATTAAAATTTCAGTTACTTAAAAATTAAGCAAGATTTTGGCGTTTTTTCGCAATATTTTTAAAAAATACTGTCAACAAAAGGATTTTTGAATTCTTTATAATTCAAAAATATCTTTTTAATGATACCAGCTACCAAATTACTGAAACATTACCAGTACAAATTACTAAACTCTAAATCATCCAAAAAAGCTTGTTTTAAAGGTTCCTGCCTCTTTCAACAGATGCCCTACTAATGGGCAGCATTTCTCCTTCATACTTTGTCGCTAAAACCGTATACGAAATATTTAACTTCCGGAATTTAAAATAAAATAGCTTGAATCATAATTTCGTTATTTTAAACGTAGAAAATTAAGGGGTGTTAAAAGGGATTTATTTTAAAGACGCGGAAAACTAAATATATAATAAATTGAATACATAATTATTAAATATTATGAATTAAAATTAATGTAATTAAATATAAACAAAATTAAAAATTAAATATAAATTAAATAAAAAATAATATATATCTGAATTAATATTATGATTGTAGATATGTATGGGCCCTCACTGACTCCTGGCAACCACTATTTTCAGACCCAGTCCGCCACTGGCTATAAACGTTTAATTTTAGCGCGAAAAGCGTCATAATTTTTTTCCTTTCCCGACACACCTTTAGACCACTATGGAGAGACGTAAGTCTACATCAAATCTAAGGGATTAAAGTAAGAAAAAAAAGTTGTGGAATTTTGTTCCCAGAATTTTGTGTGAAAAGTGTAAATAATGCAAGTCCGGATCATTTTTAAAGGATTTTATTTTCATTTTCATTCCAAGTCAGCAGTGAAATAACGTTACTGTACATAAATATTAAAAGATTTCTGTCATATGTCTCAGCCCTGGTCTGGATGGTGGTGGTTAATCGAAGTTTCACTTCATTCGCCATATTCGCATATGAATAACAAATGAGTCGTTCAAAAACCAAAGAGGAAGCCCATTTTTTGATGTTTTCTGGTTTTTGTAAATTTTAACGGAACTAATAACATTATTTTTAGTTATTAAAAGATTCACTCGTTGCTTCACTAGAAGACTATATATACTTTCAGTAATCAAATTAATAAACCAAAAATTTTAAAAATTATTATATTAAACAAAACAATTTTTGGATAATTTTTTTGGAATGGATTTATTCGCATTGGCTTCTGAACGACTGAAATATCGCAGTAAGATTGACGCAACTTCAGACAAGAGATTACATTTTTTATTTCCGTCTTCGTTAGTATCATGCGAGATTAAGTCTTCATTTTTTTAAAACCTAATTTTATAAGAGTCCAAGGATCTTATTGGAATTGTCTTCCAGTTGAGTAATTGATTATCACGATGAGTAATTATTAGCCTTCATTATAAGTTAAAACGAAATTGTTTCATTGCTGTTTTCATTTGTCTTGGCTTGAAACCAATACTATTATAACAAATTGGAATAAAATGTAAAATCAAAAAGGAATCCTACAAATGACATTAATTCGAGTCGTTTGACTCTTAAACAAACCTAAGCGTCAACTATGTGTCTTGTTCCACGGAGTACAAGCTCAAAGACTCTCCACCTCCGATGCATAAATATTTTAAGAATTAAATTTAACCAACTGAATTTGATCTACCCATGAATGTTAAACTAACCTAAGCCCGAAACATTGCACTAGAGCTTCTATTATCCGTCACCTTCGGGACCAGGGCTGTAGAAGATAACCGAATAGACGGGTAGCAGAAATCTCTTAATGCATATGTGCATGAACGTGATTTCACTGCTGCCTTGGGACAAAAATGAAAATAAAATCCTTTAAACATGAGTAATATTGTATTGTTGTGTTTAATTTTACAAAAACGATCAGTATAAACTTCAATACAATGTACAGAAATATATGGTAAAATTATAAACCTACGTTACTTTTTGCTTTTTTGTGATGGCGGATAACAGAAACTGACGGTTAAACGAATGACGGTTAATCGAAGTTTCACTGTAATTCCAAAATGAAATTTTCGGAAGCAGGGAAGTCTGCAACACGTAGATTCGTCAAAATCTCGAGGTCGAATTTTTATGACGATTACATTAATTTCTCTTTGGTCCTAAGAGAGGAGGAGGAGGAGGTCATGATAGGGGGAAGGAGAGAGCATGGCAATTAGTGGTACTCAAAAATAAAAAAGATTGCTTAAGGAGTACGGGAGGAAATAAAGATGGGACACGCTGTTCTAGATAAATGAAATTTGGTGTGTAGTCTGGACACAAAGGCTGTAGATCTGTATCAAATTTTGGACCCAGCCATTAAAGGGGAGAGGTGCTTTTCCAAAATGGATGCTTGATTCTCTTCACTATACGACGAAGCTCAAAAAAAAAAAAAAAATGAGTCATATTGCGGAAGCATTCAAGCAAGTCGATTGGATAATGCGCCCGTTCTGCCAATAAGACAGTGGCGTATGGATTGCAAACGGTAGGATATTAGAGCTTCAGCGCATACCATTCTTCGTTAATATTTCGCCGTAAAAAATATTATTAAATAGCAATATCGTCTTTACTCTAGAGCAGGGGTTTCCAACCTTTATTCCTTCGCGTACCCCTTAAGTAATCTTTATTTTTCCACCTACCCCTACTGTCATATCCGTCCCCCCCCCCCACCACCAACAACAACTATCCGTCTATGCAAAGAAGTTTTTATCAAAAATGTTAAGGACTTAAGGCTTAAGAGTCAAATGACTCGAATTAACAACATTTGCTGAACTTATTTTTTATGTTACATTTTATTACACTTATAGTATTAGTTCAACGGCAAAACAAATGAAATCAATATTGTAATAGTTTCGTATTAACTTATAACGATGGCTAAAAATTACCTGTAATAATCAACTTTTGAAGTGGTATTGTTATTAAATAGCAAGTATTAATAATTGGGGAAACAAATTTCTGTCACTCTTTTTAATTTCTTTTCTTGTTTCCGCCATTACCAACTTTGATTTCGCCTACCCCCAACTGGTCCTTCACGTACCCCCAGCGTACCACAGTTTGGGAACCACTGCTCTAGAGGTTGACTCCCACTTCTCTGGTGGGTATAGTAATGGTGTGGATTGAGTTACCCCTCACCGATGACGATACGTACTTCCTTCGGGAAGGATCGCGCCGTGGCCGGTGATGACTATTAGGACTCCGACCTCAACATCCGATCTGTTGCAACGATAGCTCTTCAAATGACCCGGACGCCAAAGAAGGGCGGGGGTAGCTGAGTTAAAGATTTACTCTAGAGGTTGAAAGAGATATAAAGAGGTTATCCTACTGAGGGGGACACCAAGAGTACGTAGACGAGAAGCCGCCGCATAAGTAAGCGAGGTCTCAGTTCCTAGGTGGGTACAAAAATGGTGATGTGGTGACTCAGGGCCCATTTCCGATGACGGGTCGTAGACCTGTAATGGGGGCGTTGGCCCATGCTACCTCGTAATGGGGTCCATAATGCGATAGAGCACAGCGCCCGTGTTAATTGTCGCGGCGGCCTGTCAGTCAGTGTTACCCGGATGCGTAGGAAGGCGGGGTTTGGTGTGTTCAGTTCTTAATTTATTCTCTCAAAATGTTATGTTTTCAATTTAGGAGTACAGATCTTGGTTTGAATGTAATGGAAAAATGTGCGCATCATTGTAAAAATGGCTCGTTCAGCAATCAAGCAAATACAGTGGCATAACGGGGCATAATGGGATTATTTTAGGCCCCCACTCGTCTTCAGTAGTTTAGAAACTGTAAACAACGCCCGGGCATGGTTTTATTTTTTTCGCCCCATGGCCATATTTGGCTTTAGAAAGCGATACAAAGGCACCTAAGGTTTTGTCTCCATGGCCCCTAAGCCTGGCAACCGAGACATCTATACCCCCCCCCCCTCCTGTCACTACTCCAGTATGCTCGCATTAGAAATAAATAATTCTAATCTATACCTGGATTTCTAGAACCGTCGTTTGAAAATAAGAAGTAATTTTCTGGAAAAAACGGAAAACACAAAAGGATTGGTTCTTGCTATCTATTTCTTCTTCTTTTTTATTGAGTATGTTTTCTAGAGTTGAAAGTATAAACTAAACGAAAGAGGCCATTTAATCAAACTCGATGCAATGCTACTTACTAAAATACTACTTATTTATCTATATGAAGATAACTATTAGTGGTCTTCTAAGATTTCAAAATGTTTTTGGGTAAATTTCACTGATTGAAAAACAAATATGACTTGAAATAATCAGTTCCTAATATTTTATATATACTGGGAATAATAAAAATTGTTATAATTTTCAAAATGGAAGAAAAAATCATATCATTATATATCAGCTTGTCCTTTTGTTTATTAACTTTTTTTTTCTTTCCATTTTTTGTTGCTTTTTGTTTTCGTACGCGAATACAGAAATTAATTATTCCCAAAAGAACTCATATATATGGTCACTAACTACACACCACCTACACGAATTTTACAAAAAATATAGACACCAAAGTCTTTTTCATTACCCTAATGAAGGATTTCTTAAGCTTTCTTTTTTATTCGAGACCGATTTCCACTGGAAAACATTTGGCCATCCAATTTTTGCCTGGCAAACATTTTGCAACTCCAAGTGCACATACATGTAGGAAAATAAGCTCTATAGGTACCCAGTACTAATTAAAATAAGTTCAATATCTTTTTATTAAAAAAATACTAATAAATTAGAATGCTTAGTTCCTTTTTAATTGTCTGGTAATTTTAATGGAAATGTTTCCGATTTAAGAGATTTTATTGATTATTTTTGAAGTTTTAATATGCAAGAATTTCATCGAATCATTTTTAGCTAGGGTTTTTATGAGCCAAAATAGTGAGAGATAAAATTATAATACGAATACACAGCGATAAATTCTCTTGGACGCGAGGTCTACTACAGTACTACTAGCTTTATTAAATTTTTAAAAATATTTTTAGATATATTTTACTGTATAACTTTTCATTGTTGGAATGAGATTCAAATCGTTTTCATTTTTAAAACATCTTTTTCTTCAGTTTTTGAACAGTTTTTTTTCCATTGTGGATAACCAAGAAATGAAGGTTAGGCTTATTTTTTCATATTGAGCAGGCTTCTTTTTAAAGCATGGTTTTTATTAAAGTTTTGATATATTTGTTTGTTTTGTGGCAATTACAGATAAGGCTTGACTTTAAAAGTAAGCAATGATGAATTTTTTTTATCGTTTGTACATTTCTAAAAACTGTTTTTTTTTAAAAAACTATTAAACAGTAGTGTTCTAAAAGAACACTACTGTTCTTTTCTGTAATATAATTTAGAGGTATAAAAATGTACTATAGTTCTTCATGCTTGAAGTTTTGCTGTCTTACTGTACTGCGCTAAATTTTTTATTGAATCAGTAAACAAAAATTCTCTGCGATATTAATAACAATTATTATATATATATATATATATTAATATTATATATATAATTATTATTATTAATAATAATATAAAAAATTATAAAATATATTCGGTATTACTTAAAAAACTCCGAGGCTGAATGATTTTACTTGTCTATACATTTACAATAGAGCATATTTTCTGTGCATGTATGTTCGCTTTTTTTTTCTTTCTTTTCTGTGCATGCCCAGACTTTTTGACTTATCTGGATCAAATTTCGAACAGTGATGGATTAGAACATGTGGGAACTAACGCTACAAAAATTATTTTTAAATTCAAATTAAATTTTTTTTACTTAATGTTCAGTGGCAAATCCGAGAGTTTTTTTTTCTTCTCCCTATTTTCGTTATTTTTCTGCATATATTCTCATCGTAAAACCATAATTTTTATATCATTGTAAAGTTAAGAATATATCCGTTCTCAAAAGAGTAATCTGAAGCTGCTGTGTAACTATCTTCATTTTTAACGATTTTTTAAAATTTTTCAGAAACGCCTTTTTTCTGCAAATGATTCGCGTCACGCGAGACGAAATATTTTGCTTTTATGTTTTAATTTATTAAACATCGAAAAAAATCGTTCATGCATTTTCTCTCTCCTTTTCTCACTTTTTTATCTTTTGATGTTTTATCTTGCAACGTATATTTTTGACAACAGTTTGTTTTTCTAAAGTTTTTTTAAGTTTACATTTTTAATCAGATGAGTTTTAATTTATTAGTTCTTGCATTTTTTCCCTCTTTTTTTTTTTGTCTTTTGATGTTTTATTTTGAAGCTTATAGTTTTGGCAACATTTTGTTCTTTCTAAAGATTTTTAAGTTTATATTTTTAATCAGCAACGGCGGGTAAATTCTGTGCAGTATAATTGTACATTGTAAAGTTGTATAAGTTATTGTACGGTATATTGTTTTAAAGTTTAAAATAAATGTTCTTTTCGAACTTCTCTCATTTTCGTTCAAACCATACTGTTACAGGGCAACAACAAAGCTGGATTTGTGAGTTTTAATTCAACAAGAAAGGGTTCAAAGGAGATTTACGTTTGTTGGGGGAAGATAGTGACAATATTTGTAGGAAAAGAAACGGAGGAGAGCATAACATTTTGGATCCCGAGTAACTCAAGGTTATCAGCTAGTTATCCTTATAAATATATATTAAGCATGTTTCGATTCAGCAAGCAAGTTTACCGTTTCAAATGAAAGCTCAAATTTTGAGTGAGATGACAGCAGGAATGGCGTTAGAGTTTGCCCTACGGGAGGGGAGTACGGTCTCCCCGACAGGGGGCACGTCCTGCTATACTGGGGGACAAGTGTAATGAAATTGGTCTCAAATTTTCTACATATTATTATTTATCAACTACAGTTGAATACCCCGTAGAAATATTTTCCCCGACGAGATACAAAATTTTTCCCGATGGGAAGGGGGGGGGGCTGGCCCCCGGTCCCCCTCTGGCGCCACCCCTGGATGACAGATAAAGAGAACTAGGCAGGTGCATAGCAAAATGAACAGAACAGATGCAAGGCTTCTTCAGAAGTACGATTTACATGTCTGTCAAGATCTGAAAATACTTTGCTGAGTATCACATTAAGACCAAGCAACCCATTAAAAAAATTGCATTGAAATTTTTCGCACACAATAATCCAGGGAACTAGTTGGTCGCCAAAGGCAGCTGATATTAAATACAATTTTTGTGTACATGTTGTATGTTGTTTTACTATAATCCCCACTGGGGGTCACTATGAGTTCGTAGATGAGAAGCTGCCGGACAAGTAAGAGGGGCCTCACTTCCTGGTGGGTATATAAATGATGGTGTGGCTCGTATGGCCCATCTTCGATGACTGTTAGTACCCCTGTAATGGTGGTGATGGTTGTGTGTGTGTGTGGGGGGGGGTCGTCGCATGTACCGCTCGTATCAGGAGGCTATTATGCGTTCGTTCTCAGTGCCCGAGTTTCTGTCGCAGCGGTCGGTCTTCCAATGTTGCACCGATTCCAAGTCAAGGCTTTTTTCTCTTGTGATTATCGTTGCTATAATTAAAAGTAAAATTTAAAAATAATATGAAGATAGACGAATCAAGTCTAAATCATAATCAAATTGCGATGCTTCGGCTTACATGTTCGAATCTCTTTTAATTTAATTTATCTATTTCTTGTATACATCATATACGAGAAAGTAAAAATGAAGTCCATGCATACTCTACTTTGGTACCACCACTGTAAATTCATTACAGCAGAATTCAGATTGCAATACAATAAAGTTGGGTTATCCGAACTCGGATTAACCGAAACCCGGATTATCCGAAATGCCTCTGAAATCGTAAATTCATAAAACGCGTAGTAGTGTACTGCACGGGAATAATCACGAAGGCGAAACTTTTTTTGCAACGATATCCCCGTTTCTTTTCTTTTAAACCTCCCCAAGAAGTCCATGTATTAATTTTAGAATGCTAAAATTAAAATTAATGGGCATTAACAATATTAATTACGATATTTTTTCATCTGTGCCTGTCAGGCGCATTGCTCCCGACGGAGGGTTAGCTTTAATAAAAAAAAAACATACATTTAGCCTACAAAGAGAGTTTTGAATTCGTTTTACACTCTAAACATTTCAGAATCACAAACTGTTATTAGATACAAAATAGTAATAGATGTTCTTAACTGCAAAAATCGTTATCCGAAACGCCCCCAGTTTGGTTAACGGAGGTTGTGCTGTTTTTAAAAGAGATAACGCAACGTAAAACACACCGAAACGAACTGTGTGGGTCGCATGCACAGTAAGAAGCCCTGCCCATACAGAAGTTTTCCAGCACGCAAATGATTGTTACATACGCAAAGAGAAAGCCGATGATAAATGAATAGCTAACAGAGGGGAGGAGGAGAGGCAGGGAGGGCCGGTAACAAACCGGCAACCCTTTTCGAGTGAGAGGCACTTTCGTTCGAAATTACTCATGCAAAGCGAAAGACCGTAAACGCTTGTTCCCGAGTGTCAGGATTCGCTTTTACGAGAAGCTTAAAAACACGTTCGAGCGTTGTTTGCGTTAGGTTGACATAAATGGCACCCTTTTTGTCTCTCCTCATCGAACACGTTAGCACCAAACGCAAACACAGAAATACGACAGTGACACTGATATGCATATAAACACGGATATGCATATGCACGAGCTCGGTGACAATGATTTAGGTTCACTACATGTTTCGTTTTGAAATTTTCTAAATTTAATACAAAAATGAGTATTAGACATGTAGCTGATCATAAATATGTAAAGGAAAAAAATTTAGCATTTTTTATTTTCAAGAAATTCTTGGTTTCACAGTGAAACGAATGAACGGTAACGGGATATTTTTCCTCCGAATAAGTTATCATCGAAATGCAATTTGAATTATGTATTTAATTTATAATTATACGTGCGTATTCAGGATAATCAACCTTTATGAATTCAATATTAATTTCGAAGATTAAATTTTAAAAAATATCAATTTGTGCAAGAACCATCATCAATTTGTTTCTCTTATAGAACGAAAGCAATTTAGCTCTTGCAATGCCTATATATTTGTGATTATTGAAGGTATTGAACTGGAATTTTTATATAAGTTGGCCTATTATTATATCTCGCTCTTAAGATATGAAAGAAAAATTACGCTACGTTTCGCCCATGCTCAGTGAAAAAATGCTCAATGTGTGGTCTCACTGCGAAACCAATGAACGCGAAAGGCTTAACTCACAGGGCCGTCTTATCCAAAAGGCTAATTGACCTAAAAATTCACTATACTGATCTATTTTAATTTTGAACCAAAAAATTATTTAATTATAATTTTAAACATGTTAAAGTAAAAATATGATTAGGTAATCGATTATGTAATGTTGCACAAAGGCACGTACCTTAATCTGTAAATTAAAATGCATATTTCTGTGCCTATTAAATAAATAATTTTAAAAATGTCCAATAAAATACTAAGTGTTTATGTATGCTTTATTATATTAATTTAAATACTGTAAAGCACTGTCTATACGTTTCTCATTTATACGTCGTTTCATCACAATTCCGAGTTCATTGTAATGATAGAGTTCTTTGTTTATGCGACGCAAAACTTGGGTTATACATAGTTTCCTTCCGTTCTAAAATGTTAAAATTTCCTCTTTTCTACTATGTGAACTGTCATAAAGATATCATGACTTCGAAATTATTCACAATTGATAAATTAATAGAAGACAAATTGTCTGGTGCTAATTGAAACGACGATGAAGAAGTTATTCCACCACATTCTTTAAAGACGCAATGGACTCCATTGAAAAACTTCAAACTTACTTCTTTTGTCAAAAGAATAGTGAAAAAAATATTCAATGAACTTAATTCGATTCATAATGATGTATTTAATATTCACAGACCAACAGCTCGTCAGACGACGGTTAAAAAGTTTCTTAATTGAACGTCTGCATGCACATAAATCTTATAAGATATGTGTAATTAGTACTCAAGATATGCAATAAAGATATGATTTTTCTCGCTTCTATGATAAATGCCTAGTTTTAAAATTTAATTATTAATTTCAATATTATGTAGTATTATACTATTTCTATCTTTAAAAACTTAGAAATTAATACTTTTAAATGAATTTGCATCAGTAGCATTAAAATTGTAATAATGAGAGCTGTTTATTAAAATTTCGATTATAAGTCTTTTTACGCCAGTCCCTTGAAAGACTTATAAGCGGCGCTTTGCTGTATTGAGTATATTATTGTGTTTTTGCATTTAATAAATATATAGAAGATAATTGAAAAAAAAAATACTTTTCATATGATGCAACCGTTAAAATTAATCACCGTATACAATCAGGGGTGCCTGAAGTTGGCTTGCAAAATCCTATTTTGAAAAGGCACCGCTTTACAAAATTGTAAGGCGTTTGTCTGAGAAAAGGTGACTTTTTTGCTCACTTATTTTATTAGATAGGTATTTTCTTCGGGTCCTTGGCGCTCAAATTCCCAGTTACTGTTTTGATGGGGAGCCAAATTAATTAATGGCGCTCAAATTTGTTAAAAGGGCCCTGCGTCCTCTTGTTTAGGGATGGGGAAAACCTACCGGTTTTGACAGAAAACCGTTTTTTTTTTGTTTGTTTGGGTTAACCGGATTTTTTTGTCCCGGTTATAACCGGTTATTTTTTAAAATCCAATAACAAGGTAGAAGAACCGGATCGGAATATTGGCTCGATTTTAGGTTCAATTAGACTGAAATTTACCAAGCTATGACGCTTTGAATTTCATCATCTTAGACCAATCAACGACAACTGCTTCCTCGAGGCGTCTATTGGTTGGCGGATTACTGAAAGAGTCTTTATGAACAGATAAATATTGGCCAATGTATTGATTTCTATAAAAACAACATTAATAGAAAATTTCGTCAACAAACGGCTTTTGTTTTTTTTATATAAAACCGAAAACCGGTTTAAAAAAAAAAACGGTTATTTTGAGCGGTTATAACCGCCAGGTTAAACCGTAGGTGAAAAAAAGCTGAATAGCCGAAAACCGGTTATTTTCGCAATAATCACCATCCCTACTCTCCTTGTCTGGATATAAAATTTGAAGATTGGGGTGTTTGTTCCAATGTTGTCTTTATCATCTGACCGACCGCTTCTTAAATTGGCGGGTCTGTCTCAAAATAGTCATCAATAAGAGGGCATCTTTAACTTTTTTTTCACTCTCGAAAATATTTGAATGGGGGAAAAAAATCGCGATCCCAAAATTGGAAAAAGAAATTTAAAAATCAAGCACCAATTGATGATGAATAAAACTAAATTTCTCTAACCCACGACACTCAACCCTGTTAACTCAGAATTTAGCAGTGTTGCAAAAGATATTTAACAAAAGTACATAAAGCACGAATATAAAAAGCTATTAGTTTAAAATTTTCACATTCTGTTTCAGATGTTAGTTAGTGTAATAATTTATAAGGTTTCTTTTTTTTATACCAATTTCTGATTCTTGTTTCCCCGCACAAATAATAAAGCGGAATTGTTCTAAAACAATAGAGCGAGCTGTGTGCTAGTGATAACTGCATGTTTTTTTTCCCCGTGGATATGTAAGCAGTTGAAGTTAATTTAGTTATATTAACGTCACCGTTTTGAAGTAAAGCGAGGGTTATTTTGGGAAGGACCTCGTAATTTTGAACCGCGGTCAGATGACGAGGACGACACCTGAGCTGGCACCCTTCTCTCGAAACTTCCGTACCACACTAGCGGGAGGACGTTTGACTCCTTACGTATGATTTAACGTGCAGCATTGATCTGTCTATTCGTGTGGTTTTGACTCAAAAACGTAACGAGCTGCATAACTGAAATTTGGCATGTGATCTTGACGTTAAAATTGTAAATCGGGACCTAATTTTGGACCTAGTCAAATTATTAGAGGGAATATATCCAAAATGTATACTAGATTTTCTTCATATAAAACATAACACTTCATATAAAATAACTCACTTCAAAAAACCTTAAATACAAATTATTCACTTACTCATTATAATTAAAAAGGTTGACATTTAGATCTCATATTCTATGTAACATTCATAATGCAGTAGCGCCCTTTTTAAAAAAGCAACAAAGACGTTGTTGTTTACTAATTGCAACTAACAAAGGCTGACATTTAAATCACATATTTTATGTAAGATACATAATGAAGTATTTGTTTGTTTTTTCTAATTAACTCTTTCAGCTTGCAATACAATACAAAAGAGTTGTAAAAGGGTAATATATTTCTAGCTTTTGTCCTTTACCTTATATGATATGATGTATATATGCATAGCAATATCATATTACACCCCAATGCATTTGTTTTACATGAATAGAATTAATTGAAAAATAATACCTATTTTGGGTATTTTACATCACTGATTGAAATTGTTATTTTTAGTTCAATTTATTTTTTAATAGTTAACATGCTGTTTTTATTTGTGCCTGAGGTTGAATATAATAAAAGTTTATCAACTAGAATTTTCATATAAAGTAATTTCATTAGCATGTTTGGTTGAGTAATAAAATATGCTGTTTTCATTTAACTGTGTTTATTTGCAACATTTCACCTACTTATGCATCATGCATGCCATAGAGATGAGTACATGCTATAAAATGTTTCATTTATAATCAACATTCCTTGAGAATCATTTCTTCAAATGTCTTTTTCATGAAACCCGTTATAAATTGCTAATGTTCTGGATATTTTAAAAAACATATAAAGTATTTAACTACTTACCAATCTTAGTTTGAGTTTTCAAAATAATTGACCTTAAACTGATTATCAATAAAGCAAAATATGAAAGAAAATAATTTCCTAAAAAATCTACTATTAAAAATTTGCATTCATGTAAAATTATAGTTATATTTAATTTGTTTTCATAGAATTCTGAACTTCAAAAAATGAAAAAATGTTCAATATCTGAATATCAATTCCTATGATATTTTCATTCTAATTTTTATACAAAAGGTTTAAAATAAAGTTTATTAGTGAAAGTTAAGCCAATAGGGAAATTAAGCTTGCAGGAAGGACCCACACTTCACAGACATTTTCGTCAGAGAATGTGGAATAAAATATAAAAAAATGTTGGCTTCAAAAATTTATTTAATTTATAGCATGCAATACCATCATTCATCCATGCAATGCCACAAAAAAGTTAATCTGCATTTGAGATTCACTAGTCTATATTTTTAAAACATACTGAAACAGCAATTTTTTGTGCTAAGTAAATATAATGGAAAAACTAGACATAAATCATCATATAACAATAGTTTTCGAAATTACTTTTCAATTTGACATTTTTTTAAAAAAATATTTTTAATTATTAGCGATGAAGGATTATTCTCATACATCTCTCATTAGAATGAAATTGTATTACAGCTACGCCTATTTTCAATCTAAAAAATATTAAACGAATCAAATGAAGTATCCAACTACATATGAAAACATTTGTTGGAAAATAATCATCATAGATAAATTACCCCCCCCCCCCGCCCAGAATAGAAGAACAGAAAACTCTTCATTTAAGTACTTATTAATGTGTAACAAATAATTTTAAGAAGTACAACGAAATATCATAATTCTAATTGCTCTGACATACTAGTTAACAGCCCTTCTATAACAATTATCAAAGCTGTCATTAAATATCAATAATTAAAATTAGAAAAATTAATAAATAAATCGAATGATGACGTTGGGGTTATTTGATATGTGCGTAAATAAGTTGAACTTGCCTAATTAATGTTTATATAAAACCTAACTTCGGCCTTGTAAACAATGTTCTATCCGAGTGACAGAGTCGCTTAAGTAATTAATAGACGTTTGAATTCCAAGAAAGCACTTTTTGTAACGTTGAAAATAGATGACATTTAAATTGCGAGTTTTCAATTTCTGATGTATGTTGATGACGAAAATCTATTTAAAAGCAATTTCAAATCATAAACAAACCACGACACGACTAACAACAGCTATACAGATTCAATACAAATCTACGGAGAACTCAGATCAGATGAAAAAAATCCTTGCAGTGAATTACGTCACAAGTGACGCCAGAAGAGTCAGCCAATGAGGAGACTCGAAAATCTTCGCGGTGTGAGTGAATGTAAAGAGTGTGAATAAGTGTCCCGGTGAGTCAAACAGTCTGCGTGCATACAAAAGTGCATAAAGAATATATTTCTATATAGCAAATATTATTTGATTTCTTAGGTACTATTTATTACCTGTCTTCCTTTGTTACAAGGACTGACGGATTTCTGGATGTATGCATATTCAAATTTTGATATGCATTTTTGCTTTCCTTTTTACTTCAACATTCTAGTTATATTTTATTTTCTAAGAGAATAAGCTAAGTTTAATTTCAATAAATTGGAACTCTTTTATATAAAAAATTTTTTCTCATCTTTTTATAAAGCATCTGAATTTTCTTAATACGTTTCTTTCTAAGTGTCTCTTTCTTTTGAAACTTAGTGGATAGGTATGAATTACAATTCTCATGAATAAAATAAATCACCAAATCAAGATATAAATTTCTAATGCAATAAAATGATTTCCAAGCCATTAGAATCCAGAATAAAATTCAAAGTTTTTAACTATATTGAAAGATATATTATCGTCCGAAAGAAAGGAATATTTTTGTTCTTTACGTAGTTTGAAAGCAGCTTTATTGATTGCTGTAAGTGCAAATATTTTACTAGCAATTAATTTAAAAGGAGCAATTAATTAATTAATTAATTAAATAAATAGGAACTCTTTTTATTGGACATATATTGAAATTAATAAAATCTTCTTAGAACATCTGACTTACTTCTCCTTTCTTTAAAGCGTTCAATTTTTTATCTCGTATGACATTTTTACTTCTTTTTTTTTTTCTTCTTCTTCTTTTCCAAAACTTAGAGAGTAAGAAAAATATTATAACATGTGTGTGTGAAGTACTACTCTCATAAATAAATACTAATGAAATAAGATATAAATTTTAAAAGCAATATAATGCATATCACTAGAATTCAGAATTAAAGTCGACTTCAGTATGAAATTCGTAGTTTTTAAATATATTGGTCGTTGTTATTATCGTCTGCATAATAGAATATCTTTATTCTTTACGCAGTTTTCAAACAGCTCTATCGATTACCGTAAGTGCAAATATTTTATCAGCAAGTTTAGAGTAAAATGTTTGAGTAAACAACTCAGGTAAGTAAAATGGTTTGTATATTTAACGAATGTGTTTCTTTGATTTCGTATTCTATGCAACATTTAAATAAATATCTTCATTTTCGTGCAAATTATGGCATCTCTTGTAAACATGAATTGTTTCGCTCTCCGTGTTATCATTTTGATTGCAAACTATTATTTTACTTCATTTTTTTGTTGTATTAAAAAGCATCGTAATCAGAATTCCATTCTCTTTGACTCGTTCTTTATTCAATGTCCTTCAATTTATTGAATTTTTTTTTGCGCTCGTGTATAGTTTGTTTGTTAATTTTAAGGAAAATATGTTTACTGTAATTTCAATAAAACAAAGAAATGTTGAAATGTTATATAACCTAATTTAATAACAACTAACTGTTCGTTTCAAAAAGCCCAGACTAGCACTTTTGGACGATTTTATTACGGAAAGGAGTGACAGGCAATGAGTACTTTCAGAGCTTTCCCGGAGTTCTGTGTTAGTTCATGACCTTCGTCCGAGTACGCGTATTTTTTAAAGTTAGTCTTTGTTTTTTTAGTCTTTACAACAAATCAATAAATTAAAATAAACAGTCCAACAAGCGGGATAATGCAGAATGACGATTTATTCACAAATATTCAGGAAAACACGAAGCACAGTCAACAGGAACAAAAGCTCTTGTACATATTAACAACGCAAACAGACAACAAATCACTAAAAATGACGGTAACAGCACTTTCAATAACGCACAGCTCACCAGCTTTCCAGCTCGTACTGCAGACGAAACTCCAAGTGATTCCTCGAAGGCGTTCGCACTCCAAAGACTCTCCCAGTCGATCAGCACGTTCAGAGTCTATCAATACACCTACGTTGCCGTGATCCGAGCACACGCTATTGAGAGTTTCACCGACAGGCCCTGGCGTCACATGGAATCATCTGGAGTAATCCGATTCTCGGCCCCCTAATAGAGATATCGATAAAATTCCAGCATTTTTGAGATCCTACATTTTGTCGCCAAAATCGCCAAATTTGCCGCGAAGTCGCCCAAATGGTCGCCAAGATGGGAAGTCAATGGCTTCATTTCCCCGGCATTCCCATACATACCCCTGTAGAACTCTCTTCCCAACCATAAGACTAATATTGCTGGGAAGCGACATTCCATGTTCGTAACAATATGAAAAATTTTTAGAGTAAATTGAGAAATGTTTTCTATATTTAGTCGCCGAAAAATATACTCTATATTAAGTCGCCAAGAAATATATTCTATATTTAGTCGCTGAGAAATATATTTTATATTTAATCGCAGAGAAATATATTCTATACTAGTTGTTATGCTCGGCGTAGCTCGGGATTAAAATACTTTCATGTCTAATATTTTTGATGTAAAAACTGCTTTTGTATAGAAAATTTTAATACGCAAAATTCTTTTATCGTCTAAAACGTTTTTTTAATTAAAATGAGAATATCAGTTGAACGCTACGATATTTAAAAACCGTCCATAGCTAATTTTCTCCATAAGTTATTAATAATTTTTACATAAGTATTTCAAATTTTTTTATATAAATCTTGCAATATAAGAAAGGTTTTAACGATGTTTTGGAAAAATTAATTAGATAGTAAAATTTTCATTAGTAAAAAGCGTTATTTTAACACTTTTTACTAATGAAAATTTTACTATCTAATTAATTTGGTTTATTTATTTTATTTTTACTTATTTATTTTTGGTTTATTTTAAACTAAAATCAATAGTTGTTCCTCTATAAATTATGAATCGTCTGCTTTTAAACTTTTCCTTTAGTCTTTGTCCGGAATTCCGATAATGAATTCTATCAACAGTTCTTGGTATGTATGGACTAGTTTTCTGGTTTGTTTATTTGCGTGTAAGTAGGTTTTCTACTTGTACCATCAACTTCCGGTGATAATGTTAAGTCAATGGGAATCTTTACAATTTCAAGACTCCGTTTTACAATATTAATTAATGTTTAAAATGGAGTTTTTTAATGTTATGCCTTAAGAATACTTTGAAAATATTAAATTTAATATTCCTATTGTTGTAACGCTCAATGTTTACTTAAAATAAGAGCCTAATTTTGTGGAACGGTTGTCATAATTATTCCTTGCCGCTCTTTTTGGCGACTTTCAAAGTTTGCTTGGTTGGTAAATTTTTAACCATACGATTTAGATAATCACTGACGGTTAAATTTTTGACTAAACTATTTAACTAATTCCGATATTTCCATTTAGAATTTAGCTGCTTTATGAGCTTTCTTAAACCGATTTAAAAATAAAGGAATACACAAACTCAAAGAACACGGAATTCAACGCCTTGTGTGTTAAAGAAAGAACTGATTCTAACTTGACGCTTGATATAGTTTCCAAATGGATTTGGCGATTGCTAAATTCGGAGGGTTACCTGAAAACGGTCTGTGAATCCAAAATAAATAAACCAGGAAACTCGTCCATTCTTGTTTTTCGCCAATAAACCAGTGGGAGTGGCCTCCCCTATACTTTCTCGTATACTTCTCAAAAATTTGTCATTTCCCCTCCCCCTGCCTGGATAAACAATTCGAACCTTCTGTAACCCAGAATTCAATGACTATCAGAAGGTTTTTCATTGTAGATTATAGTGATTGTAAAATATTTAGGTGAAGAATCATATTCAAAAAGATGCGTATGTATTGAAACTTAACCAATATTTATTTTCTATTACACTCTAGCAAGCTCGGTTAATGCAAGGGCGTGCGCGAGCGAAAAGAAAATAGGAGAAAATGATCTCGTTCGCTATCGCTGAATAGCTTGCACATGCGCAGAGATTGCTTCCAGTACGCAAGTAAAAAAATGAATTTTCAATTTGAACGCCTTTTTTTAACCGATTAAAACGAAATTTCGGCACAGATCTATAATTAATGTTAGTAACCGTCATACCAATTTTTATTTATCAAAGCCAAAGGGTTTAGGAGATATAATTTTTACAAGTATGCGATTATACAGTCCGTTAGACCATCAACCCTTCGACGGATTTGGTCCAAACGCTGATAGGGACCTACATTCATGATGATAGAACTGTGCACCAAATTTTATCCATCTAGCTATTTAAGTTTTTGAGTGTGTTCACATGACCGCGAACAGACAAACAGACAGACTTCCCGTGGACGGATTTTGTCCAAAATATGATAGAAACCTACAAATTATGTGTAAAGATCACATACCAAATTTCATCCCCGTAGCTCTAATAGTTTTCGAGTTATCCTGTTCACAGACAGACAGACATAATTCCAAAATTGTGTTTTTTGGACTCAGGGAGGCCTAAAACGTGGAGATTCGTCAAAATCTCGAGTTCGAATTTTTTGACGATTACAATACCTTCTCTTTGTACACTTCGTACACAAGAAAGTAAAAATTGTTACAAATTGTGAATTTGATACACAATTTAATTTTTGAAAAATTATTAAAATGAGGGCAACGAATTGAACGGAAAAGAAACTTGTGTCACTAAAAAGTTAATTTTTTTAAACTTTAATATGGTCTAAAATATTTTTTGTGAGATAATATTTTCAAAATATATCACGGAAAACGCCAAAATCTTGCTTAATTTCTAATTAACGGAAATTTTAATTAATTTTAGGCTTTCAAAAGTTGACAGTGATCTCTCTTCTTATATAAAATATATATCAAAATAAGCAAAAATTTCAGAAAATAAAGGTAAATTTATTCAAAGTCTAATCATTACCTAACAACGGAATAACTATAAATTTGCTTTATTTCAAAATGGTCTGCATGTAATCAATTATTTATTAAATTTTGAAAAATTAATACAAGATTGGACCAGATATAAAATTGGTATCATTTAAAAGGTAAAATTTTGAACTTAAAGATAGGTATAAAAATATTTTTATGGGACAAATTTGCTCCGAAGTTACTGCGGAAAAACGATTTTGGTTAATTTCTAATTAACTGAGTGTTTAATTAACTTTTAGACTCTGAAAAGTTGACAATAATCTTCCTCTTGTCTCGAATAATAAGTGTGCAAAATTTGGTTGAAATCGGCCCAGTGATTTAGGAGAAGATGTGGAACATACGCACCACAATGACTTTTATTTATATTAAAATTTAGTCGCCGAGAAATATATTTTCACAGTTTCGATGAGATGTATGGCAAAATAGTTTTAAAATAATAAGTATAAAATCGAAGGAAATGTGACAAAACTGTAATTAGTGCTAGAAGATGAATCGGCTTTTTTATTACTTGTGAGCAATAAAAAGATTAAATGAATTTAATGTAATTTACTTATCATTTAATTAGTAAACTTGTAAAGTTTTCCTTTTAAGTATAAATAGTTTTTACACTTCATATGTGTAGACAAAAATTACAAAATATCAATATTCAATTGTGAAAACCCATTGGAGGATCGCATTCGTTTTATTGCCAAATATTCATTTTTGTAACATGAATGAATGGTCATTTTCTGAATTCCACTCGATATAAAGTATCTTTGCACCTCCACTTCTAATTTTTAATTATCCCTTTTATTAACCCTTAAAAGTCCGATTTTTTAAAAATTGATTTTAAAATATTTTTTGTCTTCCATTTCTTGAATACAACATGGGAAAATACTTTAAAAAATCCTATTCTGTTTTAAGTATGGTTTTTGGCTAAAAACACTTTGTTACCAACTGAAAACACTGGGCTTTATTTCAGAAAAAAGTTCCTTTATAAAATTCTATAATGTCAATCATAGATGAATTTTAATAAATAATAATAGGGATAAGGAATTTCCTTCATCATTGTAGAATAAAATATGGTATTCTCAAGCGTACAAACAAAGATAAAAACATCAATTTATTTTTTTCATCAGCACTCAGGCTGACATCTGTATGTTGTAAATTGATTTAATAAAAATTTCAGTGTGTATCCTAATGACAACAACAGGCATTAGAGCTTCAGTCTTATTATCAAAATTTTAGAAGACAATATTGTGTATGTTGCTTAAAGGCAACACCGGGCATTTAAGGGTTGAAATAATTCTTGTAGAATAATCCGAGGAGAGAATTACTCTCTTTAGTTTAGAGTTAGAATCAAAGGGTAAAAGTTAATTAAATTACTACTGGTTAGGCTAAGGCAGTAGTTGAGTTTAATATTTTCAGCTATTTTTTTATTTAGAGGATAATTAAGATTTGAGTTATTAATCTAGTTACCATCTACCATAAGGGATTTTACTTTCTGGAGGAAGTTAGGGAAAGCAGATCGTGTGTCAGACCACGTGTCGTTCTCATCATCTCACCATTGTTCAGATTTGTAAAGTCTATACCCAATTGCTCTCACGTAGCTTTAATTCTCACAATCCAAACTGAACTTTATTATTTATATCAAGAAGTGACAAATTCACATTTGCTTAGAAAGGAGACTGTTAAATCCCCCACTAGATTCGTTTTTGTGAAATCACGATAATCATGCAGCATATACTGACCAATAAAGAAATTTTAACTCAAAATTTCCTTATATCTGTTTTAGCCCGAATTATTGCATACGTATTTAGGCACTGACTTTATAACATGATATAGAATATATAACTTAAGTGAATGCCAGATATTAGTCCTGAAAGCTTTAAGTTCCTGTAGATTTGATGGAAGATTTCACTGTCTACCTGCTGCTCTCTGTGTATATACGTAGGTGGTTCAAAAAGTAAGGTAGCAAGCGCTCTCACGGCTGCACAAAGCCCACGTGTGAATTAAATTCCATATCTAAATAGATTAGACGATCACAGCATTCAAAAGCTACCCTGTAAACTGAACTAGTTGTGCCATAGTGCTCCGAAATCTCTGTTAGAAGACGGCGGCGTTGACTGATATATGGTCGACGATTGAAGTGTAATAAGGATTTTGCGTTTAAAGAAAACATCCTCAACTGAAATTCATCTCCAACTAGCGGAAGTTTACGGAAAGAGTATATGTCACTAAAACAGGTGTGGAAATACGATTTTTTTTCACGAAAACAGGTGTTCAGAACTGTCGAGCAAGTCCACCACAGAGACATTGGAACACCTCCCTGGCCCGGATCTCGCACCAAGTGATATTCATCTCTTCGGATCGTTTAAGAAGCACCAGGCAGGTCGCCATTTAAGAACCGATGCTGAAGTTTATGAAGCCGTCATTAAGTGGCTCCGCTACCTGGACCCTGAGTTCTTCTATGCCGGTTTGGATATATTGGTTTGCCGATGGCACAATTGCTTCAACAACCATGGTAACTATGTGGAAAAGTAATATGTACCAGTGCCTTTCAATCTTTGTCTATCCCTTTTATTTCCTGAATATGCCTTTTCTCTCAAAGGACTTGTTACCTTACTTTTTGAATCACCTATGTATTACCATAAATACACACTGTCTCTATCTATAGAAATTTTGTAGACTGCTAGCTGATAACCCGTCGTTGATCATGATCCATATTTTTTTCATATGTCCTCCGGGTTTTTTTTCTGAAAATATTGTCACTAACTTTCCCCAACAAACGTAAATCTCCTTTGAATCCTTTCTTGTTGAACCAAAACTTTCAAATCTAGCCTTTTTATTACCTTATAACAGTATGGTTTGAATGAAAACGCGAGGAATTTGGAAAAAGAGCCTTTATTTTAAACAATATACCGTATCATAACTAATACATTTTTACAATGAACAATTCTACTGCATAGAATTATACCGGCGTTACTGGTTAAAAATGTTAACTTAAAAAAATCTTCAGTGAAGTAGAATCTTAGTAAAAATATATGTTGCAAAATAAAACATGAAGACAAAAAAAAAGAGAGAAAAAGATGCAAGAAAATGATTTTTTCCGATGTTTATGAATTAAAACACGGAAGCATAATATGTCGTCACTTGCTACGCGAATTGTTTGCAAAAGAAAAAATAAAACTTTTTTTTCCAAATAAAAAATGCAAGAACTAATAAATTGAAACACCGGAAGCATAACTTTTCTTCTCGCGAGTATGTGAATAACAATGGAGAAAAAAGAAAATTCGCAAAAATAGGTAATAAAAAAACGCCCGAATTTACCACTTAAAATTAAATAAATAAAAATCTAACTCAAATTTTAAAATAATTTTTACGGCGTTAACTCCCTCTTGTGCTAATCCATTATTGTGACAAATTTGGTCCCATTAAGTCAAACGCTTTTGACATGCATGGAGTCGAAAAGATATAAAAACTGAACATACATACGTACTAAAAAAATTGCTCTTTTATATATATAGATTAATGACATAGCATGAATAAATATTGGAGTATACTTTTTCCCATCCACTGAAGTCATATTTCGCTTTAAAATCATGAAATAAAGACAAAAATATTTTGTCTGCTTGGTATCTCCCGAGAAATCAGTATCCCCTTTGGCTCTTCATTGCACGCCACTGCTATCTATGCATAATTTATTGACGCTTAGATACTTCTAGATTTATATGTGCCCCTAAACGTATTCCAAGAACGATTCCTGTCATATTTTAAAATGAATTTTGGACAAGGCAATCAGTGAAGTTCATTGTAAGGTTCAAAGAAGTGTTGCAGAACAATTCAAAACAAGAAAAAATATAACCGTATATGAAAGAAGTATAGGCATAAGAACTAGTATGGTAAGAATGAAATATTAAAGAAAGAATCTTAAAGAAAAAATTGGGCATATACAGAATCATCCAGACTTATTAGGGGAATTGATTGCAGAATTTTGAATTGTCATAATGATTTTCAAATGACTTGCGCCAAATTTTATAATTATGTGAAAGAAGAAAATGATATAATTAAGATGGTAAAATCAACTTTAAAATATGATTGGGCTAAAAAAGATTAGCCTTGCATCCTTTTTATTATTCTACATGTCCATTTTGTTAGATTGCTTAAACCTTATTGCTTTTTTTATCAGAGTAAAATCAACCATTACCTACCCACTTTTTTCATGTTTTATTTATTTCTTATCGCTTAAACGTCCCGTATCAATGCTTTGCAATTGTAGCAACCCCACATAGGGATGATGCCAGCTATGGGATGCCCCCATAGGGATTACAGTGGCAAGTGTAAACGAAATTATAAAAGAAACTGTAGCGAAATTAGTCTGACCACGTTATCAGGACGCCAGTGGTAAATTCTCAACTTCGGGATCGGAGGATCAGTCTTTCCAGACTCGATTCCACCAAATATCCACCATGTATGCGGGCCTAATAAATGTTACATCTACTGTCGCGAGTCAAACGTCCTCTCGTTGGTGTGACATAGAAGCTTGGAGAGTGGGCTGAAGTCTCAGGTGTAATTCAAAATGATGAAGGTGCGATTCAAAATGGTCAAAATAACCCTCGTGTAGCTTCAAAACAGGAATTTAATCTAACTAAACAGAGATAAACTAAGCCGACCAAGGTAACTTTATCACGCTGACTGCCGCGTCACCCATAAGCTGATATTCGGACTTTCTATCTAATTAGTTTACCCCTTCTCTGCTATCTCTTAACTACAGTAAAGAAGAGGACATCTAATTAGATAGAGGTGTGAATCACAGGCGTGAGTCAAAGTGCGTGATCGGTACACAACGTGTTAACCAGTTATCCAGTCAACTGCTCCATTTTTGGCACAACAGTACGTGAATCTCACAATTCTTCACTCAAATTAGAGACATCCGTAAAGCAAAGCTTATTCTCTTTGATTACCGGCCTATCATTTTGGTAGATGGAGAGTTGGACGAACCCTAGTTTACAAAAATCACGATCTAAATTCAGCTTTGTCTATATGCTTTAAACTGGCTAACACCGGTTATTTCCAACATCCTCTAATTGCTTCACTCTGGCCAGCGCCTGCTATAACCGACATCCACTAAATGCTTTCACAGTGGCTGGCGCCGACATCTAGAGCGATGATTGCACTCATTGAAAATCACGTACAAACTAGAGGACAAGTAAAATGATCTTGACGTGGATACGCTGTGCTTGTTTTCCACCCTTTTAAGGAATATCATAGGTGAAAATGAAGCAGTTAATCAATTTAACAATACGCACAAAATAATAAGTGAAAAGTAGTTGGTAAAAAAGATCTCAATTCTAACTGTTTTAAATACTGAAAGTCGCTTTCGGCTTTCTTATTACTTTCTCGTATACGAAGAGAAAGTATTGTAATCGTCAAAAAATTCGAACTCGAGATTTTGACGAATCTCCACGTTTTAGACCTCCCCGAGTCCGAAAAACACAATTTTGGAATTATGTCTGTATGTCTGTCTGTGTGTGTGTCTGTCTGTGAACACGATAACTCGAAAACTGTTAGAGATACAGGGATGAAATTTGGTATGTGAACTTGACACATAATCTGTAGGTTTCTATCAAATTTTGGACAAAATCTATCCATGGGAAGTCTGCCTGTCTGTCTGTCCGCTGTCATGTGAACACTATGACTCAAAAACTTGAATAGCTAGATGCATAAAATTTGGTACACAGTTTTATCATCTTTAATGTAGGTCCGTATAAAATTTTGGGCCAAATCCGTCAAAGGGTTGACTGTCTGTCGGTCTGTATAATCGCATACTTGTAAAAATTATATCTCCTAAGCTATTTGGCTTAGATAAATAAAAATTGGTATGACGATTGCTAGTATTAATTATAGATCTGTGCCCAAATTTCGTTCAATCCATTAAAAAAAAGATGTTCAAATTGCATATTTGGTTCAAAATGCACATTGCGACTGTGTGTTGGCGAGCGTTTCGCTTATTTTACTCAAGTTAGTATAGTTGGCTTTTGACCTTGGCGGTCTACGAAGTATTGTAGCTTCGGATGCGCTTCGGAAATTATGGCAACCCCCCGAACCCGAAACTTCGTTCTGTTCTGACATTCTCCAGATGGAAGGTATGGTGAAATCCTGCGAGATATCTGTAGTAAGATTTCGTTCTCAAAAACTTTAAATAAAGTTGTGGTACCTCCAGCGCGCGTAAAAATGGAGAACATACGCAATTGTTTTAATTGTTATCATTTTCCTTTGACACATAATCATAAAAATGGGCGCAGGTCATTTTAAAATTATAATGACTCAGAGTTTCGACTAGGTTTAAGAAGACTGAAAGACTAGGTTTAGGAAGCAAACGGGACAAATAGTATACGGGACGTATGGCAACCCTAGTTAGAGGGAAAATGACACTTTTTTGGGAAGTATACGAGAAAGTTTAGGGGAGACCACTCCCGCTGGTTTTTAATATGGAATACAGAAATATGAATTAACGGCTGTTTCAGAATGAAACTAATTCCATCAATTGTGATGAAAAGAAATCGCATATAAATATACGCCAGAAGCCAGAGGAAACTGACAATATTAGTGTACAAACACCCATTTCTCTGCAGCACATCTCCCATTTACGGCGGAGTGCAGAAGGCAGTTCCGCAGGATCAAAATTTTTTATTTAAAGTTTACAGATTCTTTTTTTAACCATTAAAAATTTATAAAAATATCAGACTGACAATAAAATTAGACTAAATAAAAATATCTGACTGATATCTTTTCAGATGTCAGCCAGTAGTTGCGTTCTGGCAATCGTGTCTCCTACAAAACGGGTCTCCTGAAAATAAGGTAACTTTCGAAATTAGAATGTTCTTTTCTTACCAACCTACTCCCAGCTTCCGTGGCGAATCCAGGGGAGGGGCTATCGGGCTGCAGCCCGCCCCCCAGAGCTAAACCAAAAATCTTGATTTAATTTAAAATCACTACAACTGTTTGATCTTAATTTTCATTTTTAAAAAAATAGTAATAAAATCGTGACAACATTGCTTTCTGATTCGACAGGCTCGAAACTTTTCTACTTTTCTAGTCATTCCACTTGCACTTGTAACGTTAACTCGGTCGAAAACATTTTTGACTAGTTATTTCATTGTATTTTTTTATTAAATTATCGAAAATATTGTAGTGTTCTTTATTCTTATAGTCAGGAGAGGAAAGCCTGTAAAGTTAAAGTGTTTTGGCTTATATAAGCCATGAGGTTTGACATTCGTTACTACGTACAAAAATTTTATGACCTCACCCCCCCCCCCCAGGCCCGAATCCTGGATTCGCCATTGCCCAGCTTCCATCGAAGCATTATGTTCGTCGTGTAGGCGCTATGACCATTTATAAGTCATCTGCCCATTGTAATTTGCCCATACAATTTTCATCTACATACAGTGACAGTAGTTTGCATAACTAGGAATCATCACCACAGTCAACTCGGAAACCAGTTGTGCTTTTGAAAAAATATTTAAAACTTATCTTTCAACTTGTATTAACCCAAACTTTTACATTCAGAGTCATATCTTTAAATTATCTGCAGTTGAACGAGTGGGAATCCGGGGCTATTACGACCTCCCCCAGAGCTAAACCAGAATTCTTGATTTTATTTAAAACTACTATAACTGTTTGTTCTATTCCCTTTAAACCAGGGAGTGGTCTCCCTAAACTTTCGTATACACTCTGACAACAGGCGGAGAAAATAAGCCAAACAGCAGAAAACTCTGCCAATTGGTATGACATTCTTTTGTGTCATAGTATGACAAAGAAAACCAAATATGCCATTTGAATGCCTTTTTTTTCTACATGAAACGGAATTGGACACAGGGAATTCTACAGTTAAGATTAGAAGACCACATACCAAATTTCAATTATCTGATGTAAGTTACAAAAGATTTACACATCTAAGCAGCCTTTAGCTTGCAGCAATATCTCCGACCTGGATTGTTACGAATTTACTACCGATAGTTGTGAGTTGAAAATATCATCACATTGGCTGAGTGCTTAAGAAATTAAAAAAGATAGAAAAACAGAACTGTGAATCAATTGACACTAATTTTGGTTTGTTACTTTATTACTTTTACTTTAGTAACTACTTTCGTGCTGTCAGAGTAAAAAATAATGCAAAATCCACTCAGAAAAATGCATTAGAAATATACAAAATAAAACTAACCCAAATCAAATGCAACTCTTATGTTTCGAGAAAGAAAAATTAAAAGATAAACACTCCATAATCACTTTATTCGAGAAGAATTTGGCGGAGCAAGACAGAACGTACATGGAAAACCGAACAGAAAGTGCTTTCTTCATGTCGTACAATGGCGAAGAAATCAAATATGCAAAGTCAACCCGTTGACGGATTTGGCCCAAAATTTGATATGGACCTACATTCTCGATGATAAAACTGTGTACCAAATTTTATCCATCTAGCTATTCAAGTTTTTGAGTTATAGTGTTCACATGACTTCGGACATACAGACAGACAAACTTCCCGTTGACGGATTTTATCCAAAATTTGATAGAAACCTACAAATTATGTTTAAAGACCACATGCCAAATTTCATCCCCGTAGCTCTAATAGTTTTCGCGCTATCGTGTTCACAGACAGACACACAGACATACTTTCAAAATTGTGTTTTTCGGACTCAGGGAGGTCTAAAACGTGGAGATTCGTCAAAATCTCGAGTTCGAATTTTTTGACGATTACAATACTTTATCTTTGTATACTTCGTATACGAGAAAGTAAAAATAGTAACAACATTGATTTCTGGCTTGATAGGCTCGAAAACTTTCCTATTTTTCTATTCATTCCACTTGTACTTGTAGCGTTGAAGCGACCGAAAAAATATTTTGTTAGTTATTTCATTGTATTTTTTATTAAATTATCGAAAGTATTGTTGTGTTCTTTAAGATTCTTATTTTCAGGTGAGTCAAGTCTGTCTGTAATGTTAAAGTGTTTTGGTTTACCTAAGCCATGAGGTTTGACATTTGTCACGACGATACAAAATTTTTGTGACCTCAGCCCCTCCCCCCAGTCGAAATCCTGGATTCGCCACTGATTTGAACAGTATTAAATGAGTAGATTTTAAAGCCTATTTGTCTTGCTCCCTTCTCAACTAACGCAGAAGCGTTGATATAATACATGTGTTTATTTTACTTTCTGGGGAACGTTTTTCTTTATCTGAATAATTGATTTATATCAATAGAAATAAAAACATTTAAATAATACATAGTAAGCAAAAAATCGCGTAAATATTAAAGCAAAATGATAAAAAAGAAAGATAAAGAAAATAAGAAAAGAGGAAGGGGAAAGAAACAGAAAGGAAGAGATTGAAAGAGTGCCAATTTCTGAATTTCCCTGTGATTAGGGATGGGTTGCTTGGCTCTGTAGCCTTAATAGCACTGTTTCCCCTATTTACATTTCGACATGAGCAAACTGATTTTTCGAGATATTCTCGCTGCAGATAGAAGTAGCTTTATGGAGTACCAGTCAAAACACTCTTTCGATTTGAGTTCAGATTTCGCAGAACGACGACAGGTTTTTATAACAAATTTATGATTATTGGACCTATATTAATTTATAATTAAAATAATTATTTTAATCGGTAATTTCAAAAGATTACCAAACTCTCCTGAAGAGGTTAGGAAAAAGAATAATTAAATTTTTGTAATAGCTGCAGGAGTGCTGCAATTCTGCAGTCTCAATGGGCGAGGCACCACTTCCTATAAAAGTAAAATTTCTTGCTGATTTCTAATTCACTGGGGTGTGCAGCAAGAATTTCTTATTCATAAGTAAATTTTTAAGTTAAGGTTAGGGTAAATTATTTCCAAAAGGAAAATGATGTATCATATAGCAAATAGATGTGTGGGGGTATTACTTGAATCAAAATGGTTCACAATCGTTTTTATTTGTGTTATTTTTAACCCCATAAGGATCGCATTTTTTGCTATCTAATAGGATGACCAATCTTCTTTTGGAAAGGGGCTGTCGTTTTCATTCATCTAAGAAGGCACAGAATACTTGAGATGCTTATGGATTCTACGTAATTTTTGTGTCAAATTATAAAGCTAATGAATGATTAAATATTAGTTTATAAGCCTAAAAATGTGATAATTCGATGCACGTGAATATGACGGGCGTGAGACTTAAAGGAGTTAATCACTTAACAAATTAAGTTTTGCAAGAATCTCTTTTTTTATCATTAATATAAATAAATAATTGTAGCTTATGTCAAAGTTAGCGATAACAAGATTAAATTGTGACAAAACTTTGGATCCGTTCTCGCATAATTAAATAAGAGATTTGAATTTTAAATGGAATGCATTATTTAGTAACGCAATTTCAGACAAAGACTTGGGGGTAGTAAAAAATTCGTAAAATAATTCAAATAACTAATAAGCGGTGTACTGATTGCACAACAAAAATAGAAGACAGTGAATTTTTGGTGTAGCGACTATTTACTGCATTTTAAAAGTGGTTAGGAATTTTGAATTTGTTTTCAGAAACACGCACATTTTTTTTAATTAAAAGAGGGAGAGCTCATAGATACAAACGAATGTTACGAAATTCATTGCTCGTTTTGCTCCAAATTTTTTTCTAAATGAAATTTATCGCTTCATTTTTTTATCTTTTGAAATAAGCTATTATAACTGAAATAAAATTTGCTTTAATAGCAATAAAAACCAAATGTCATTAAATGTAATGGCCTGAGGTGTCAGGCATAATGTATAATCATGTACAGGAATGTTTCGCAAAACAGATCGTGAAGGTGAACTTAGAGAAAAAAAGGTCCAAGCAAAGAAATAATCATTTGTGAAAATTATTTCTAGAACAGGTCATCTTAAACATTTTCCATTCGTTAGCCCTTTCTGCGCGGAAAAATTTTCAAGATCTCATTTTTTCCATACAATTATGCTACAACCCTGACATGGGGAAGTAGATATGAAAACAGAGAATAAAGTATAAATGAATGAAAAGAAATTCAATTTAAAATAGTCATTTAATTAATTTTCTGATACGTTTTCAGTGAAATTATTTCGGAATAATTTCCCGCGGCATGAGTATAAATGAAAACTTTTGGATTATTTTCTAACTTATTTTATAATTCAAAGTTTATAATATATTTAAAATGTGCGCTTTTTAAAAATTTTGAAAAACGTGAGTTTTTACAGAAAATTTTTATGCAAAAAAATCAATAGCTTGAATAGTTATCAGAACTGTGCGCTGAAAACACTTATCTTTATAATTTCGAGAGCACCTCGAAATGAATTAAATTTTATTTTATTCAAAACTCGAAACTATGGACTTATAATGCAACAATTTTCAGTAAATTTTATGTAAACTCAGCAGCAGCTGCAATTCACTATTGCTACAAAAATATGCCCAGCATAAGGTTATTGTACTCGGTGCATTTACGGACATTTTGACAACTAATCAACATTGAGATTCAGAAGGAGACAAGTAAAATTATATAAACAAACTTTAAAAACTGTCAATTATTTAATTGTCGATTATTTAATTAAAATATTAAAATCATCAATTGCTACACAATGCTACAATTGATTAGAGTTGGAAAATACAAAAAGGGAGTGGGTAACAAAGCACAGGGAATGCATAGTGTTTGAACTAAATTTTGATGGATAAATAGGTGAAAATGTATCAACGCTTTGCATAAGTTAATGATTTATGCCCTTACATTCAACTGCTACAAAAATGCTACTCAAAACGACTAATGAAGACAGATTTTTGTACTCTGGTAATTCCAATTTAAATTACAATAATTTTACGTTATTTAGCTAGTTATAAAGGATATATTTAAGTTAATTACAATACATAAGTGAAGAGCATAATCTCTAGAGATTTAGTTTAATATAGTTATATTTACGTCCCGTTTTAAAACAACACGAAGGTTGTTTGGGATCGGACCTCGTCGTTTTGAGCCGTGGTCAGATGATGAGGGCAACACCTGAGCCGGCACCCTCACTACAAACTTCCGCGCCACACTAGCGGAAGGTCATTGGGCCCCCTTCGAATTTGATTTGGTGAGCGGGTCCATCGCAGGACGGCCGTATAAATGGTCCTTCGATGGAATCGGGTTTCGAACCTGGGGCCCTCCATCACCCTACGTCTAGTAAAGGCCCCTAAACGCCAGAGATGGTTATTTCAAAGTTCGTGAAAAGATGGGTTTGAATTGATAGCTATAAAAGTGAAACCATCAAAAATAATGGAAGAACAGATTTTTGTAACTGTTTTTTCATTCAACTTTGAAAAATATTCAACAAAAGATTCTATAATTTCAAATAAGGTTGAAAAAAACCATTGAACTAAAAAAACTGGTGAAGCGGTAAAAATGAACTGTATTTTATTACGGTAAAAGAAGATAATGCTGTAAATTATATTTAAGGACTAATTTTCAAAAATTTGTTAAAATTAGAGACGAAATATCAGCAATAAAATTGGTATAATTAAAAAGATAATCTGTTTTTAAATCAATATGCAAAAACTGAGGGAAATTTTTAAATTGCTTTTTTTAACATTGGAAAAACATGTTTTTGTTTCACCAAATGAAAAGTATAGTTGCAAATTATATTAAAGAAAATTTTGAAAATTCGTTAAAATTAGAGAAAAATTGCTCGACTAATTAAATTAGCTTAGTTGAAAAGATATTTTGATTTTTAAGAGAATATAAAATATCATTTTCGCAATTATGTTTTCAGAAGTTTTCCCATAAAAAGGCCAAAACTTTGCTTAATTTTTTAATTCATTAAAATTTGGTGCACATTTCCACACACATTCGCTTTTATTATTAGTAGAGGTGGGTGGTTACATTAGGTCTTATTTTGTATTTACACAAAGTGAAAGTTACATTTTCCCCCACTTCTCCTCTTTTTGGCATATAAATATATCTATATTTGGCATGTCGAATATAAAGTTTTAAATTTGTGCTTTAAGATTCATACCTATAAAAGTATTTGATGATTGTTGCAATCTAAAATATTCGGAGTCAAACGTGAAGAATAGGGGCGTGGTGGCCTAGCGTTTGGGTCTCGGTTTTGGGGCCGGATTGTTCCAGATTCGAAATTCGTTTCCACTAAAGATCCGCCGAGTATCTGGGCCTGTTTCACGTTAAATCGTACTTAGGGGGGCAACGGTCCTCCCGCTGGTGTGGTGTGGAAGTTTAGAGAGGGGATGCCAGCTCAGGTGTCGTCCTCGTCATCTAACCACGGCTCAAAATTACGAGGTCCGTCCCAAAATAGCCCGTGAGTTGCTTCGAAATAGGGTGGTTAATATAACTAAATTAAACTAAACTCAAACATGAAGAACTGATAAATGTAAAACAATGTTTTAAAATCACATAATTTCGAAGCTTTATATTTTGCAAGACAAATCTTTATATATTTTTTCATCTGTAGAGTTTAAAAATTATTATTTTGTAAATTAATCTCGTTAATTAGTTTGAGCTAATTTATCAAAAATTACGATCTAGATTAAATCGAGAATTTTATATAATGAAAGCATCCTGTTTCCGAGTATTCAAAAGATTATTTTTTTTCATTATAATTATAAGAAACTATTAGTCTGATCATCAAAATCAATTGATTTTTTGAATACTTTTTCAATTAGATGGGTACTAGGAACGTTTTTGTGCAGGTTGTGTGCTTTGGATACTTTCTGCCTCTCCAGCCAGCACTCCAGCTCGTTGACTAAATATGAGATTTTCAAAAATTCCGGTTCACATAATTGTGATTTTTATAAAACGCTATACGTTTATATATTTTTTTGTTCAATTGGTGGCATTAATTTTCAGAAGTATGTTTAGATGGAAAGTTATTTGCTCAAAAACTTTTTTTTTTTTTTTTTAGTTATTTTGGGCATTTCAAGAGAGCTCACTATATCTCTAAATATAAACGTTTTGTGCTTTATTTCGGATACGTGCCAGATGTACAGTTACAATTGATAACAGAAAATACTTTCGATCTGAAGAAAGTTTTAAAAAAGTTGGATTATGCTTTCCAGATGCTGGATTTACTTATGGGCAACTCTACGTAGCCTTTTAAAGAATCTTTAAATATAACAATATTTTTTTATCAATTACTGGAAATGACAAACAAAAAATTCAAGATCATTAAATTCTGATATCTTGTACCGTGTACAAAGAGGTATTGTATATTGTAAATACGTTGACATCAATAAATTGTCTTGTATATACACTTCCTTGAATATTTAATTTCAACACCCCCCAAAACAAAGAATGAATAATTTTTTTCAGGGGGGAGAGGAGAAGGTTATACTTGCAAGAGTTTCACACGGTTTACTGGGCCTATACGTTATTTCTATAGTCAACATTCTTTTTTCTCAACTAATACAAAGCCTTCCAGCGATGAATAAAATATCAGAGGATAGAATTTTTATCGACTTCTGAGATAGCATAGTTAGTTTACGACAAAACCCATTGTTTGTTTAAAATTTAAATTTAGTAAATGTAAACAATGACAATTAAATTATGCCAACAATGTCAGAGACTTTATCAACACAGCCATATTATCATGTATACTATTATTTCTTCTGTCAACATCGCTTTTTCTCAACTAATACAATTAGGTATCAGTGAACAGGATATTTTTCCGCCTTCTGACGTATCATACTCAGTTTATGTTAAAACACATTGTTTATTTAATATTAAAGTTAAAAGAAAAATTAAAACACACATACATATATATAAATAATAAAATATAAACATAATATTTTTCTACATTAGGAAGCAAGCATTGTTATGAAAGCCATCATGGTATGACACATGTGACCATGAAAATTCATCTTGCATAGATGGGAGGCAATGGAAATGTTTTTTAATCAGAAAGGAGACACGAATGGAAAGAGTTTAAAGTAAAGCCTTTCAAACAGTGAGGAACAAAGACTTTCGCAGTGTCCTATTTTGTTAAAATCCTTCTAACGTAACAAATTTCGTTAAAATTTTCAAAATGTAATTAATGTATATAACTGGTCTATTTTATATTATTTGTGATATGTGTTGAGGAAGGTCGGGTGATAGTCGGACCTGTCAAGACACCAGGGTTTTGGATGAAAGTTGAAAGTTCACATGCCGGTATATTATTAGTTTAGTCAACAGTTTTTTGGGTGAACGAAGATAACTTCAGGTTGTCATAGCTTGCCTGAAAGTGACTATAAGTTGGGGTTTTTTTTGTTTATTGTTGCAAACAATATTTATTGTCTTTAAAGTTGTAGGTCGTAAATCTCCTTAGGCTTACTAATACGTATGTTATAACCGATGTTTTGTTCCATGATGTTTCGGGTTGTATTGGACATAATGGTGCTGCCACATCTATCACAATTTTGAGCTTGCCCGGTCCTTCAAAACCAATAGCAGACGAACAGATAGAGGAAGTTCGAGCAGTCTTGGAAAATGATAGCAGAACAACTTCATCTCTTATTGAGGATTTTCCCAAAACAACTGCATCTCAAGATTTTTAAGAGGAGATATCGCCACTTCCTAGCAGTTCCAATAAAGATTTTAAAAAAAGGAAAAAATCAGTTCAAGTAAAAAGATCAAAACTGATTACACTTCGAACATCCAAAGAAGACTTGAAAATGAAAGCAAAAATGGAACTAAAATCTGAAGAAGAAAAGAGAGAAGGAGGCGAAGAGACTCATGGCATCATCTGTGCTGAAACCTTTGAAGAAGATTGAATTCAGTGTCGGATTTGTGAAGGCTGGGCTCACGAAAATTGCGCCGATCTTGAAAGAAACAACCTGTTTTTTTATGAATGCGATGTTTATTTTACCAAAATATGTAAATACAGAATGCATTTGTTTTTAAAACGAATGGTTAAGTTTTCAAAGACATAACTTTTTAATATTTCTGATTTATACCTCTTTTTTATCATATAATCACCTAGTTTTAAGATCTGAAATTTGTACTTTTATAAATTTCTCAAAAATAACTCTGCCTAATAATAAAAAGTTGTCTGTGAAATCAAAAATAATTCTCTTCTTGCATATATTTTTCATGTCCGATACAACCCGCCACAAGTAAAATTGATAAAAATGTATTGACTACAAAAAGTGTGAAAAAATGATTGATATTTTTATCTTAGAAAAACGTATGTTAAAATGTGCTTTCATAGAACCTTAAAGTTTTGTATGGAATATAATCTAATGCAACTGAGCTATAAAAATATTTTATAATATAGGAGAAGCTTAGATGTCCGATACTACCCGCCCTTCCCCTACACATGAGGAAAAAATTGAAAGCAATCCTTTTTTAAACATCTGGACACAAAAACTTTCAAAACTCCTTATTTTGCTAATAAATCATTTTAACTTGTCATTTTCGTTAAATTCTGCAGGATAACTTTTAAAACTGAATTCCTTTTTATTTGTTAGCAGCTGATATACCAGCCGTTGCTCATTATGAAAATGTATTCATGTTTTTATTAATAAAAAATTAACTATTTAATTAATTGTTGCGAAACCTTCACTAAAACTTCCCTTATTCTCAATTATAAACAAATATTTATACATAATAAGGATTACATTTATTACATATCAAATCCCTGTGGGTGTTAACTTGGAGGAAACATCATATGCGAGGAAGTAAAAATATATTTAATATTAAAACTCGATGGAATGCAACGCTTACGTAAATAATCACAATTTTTTAAAAAAGTTACATTATATTTTTAATGTAAAATTTACTTTTACCTAAAATACTATAACACACAAAATCCTCTTATCGTCTGCAACTTTATTTTTAATTAAAATGAGAACATCAGTTGTACGAAACAATTTGTTAATCTCGAAACTTCTCGAAAAATTACAGACTGTACCAAATGATTATTTTTTTAAAGTTATTAAAAATTTTTAAAGAATGATACAAATTTAATTAAACATTGTGAGTGGAAACTCGGAGGCAAATAAATCAAATTATTTAAAATATCTATAATATTTTCATTCATTGGGGATGGCATACTATAAGTAAAATAAACTTTCCTTTACATGGAAACAAAGTTTTAAATTAATAAAAAAATAACTATAATAAAGAAACCATTTATACGTCTTTCAAGGGACTGACGTAAAACGATGTATAAATGAAAAAACGTATAATCGAAATTTTAATAAAAAAACTTTGATTATTACAAATTTAATGTGGTGCAAATTCGTTTAAAAGTATTAAGATAGAACTAGTATAGTATTACCTAGTATGGAAATCAATAATTAAATGTATCATAAAAGTGAGAAATATCACATCTTTATTGCATATCTTGAGTACTAATTATGCATATTTTATGCGATTCATGTGCATGCAAGTAGGCGTTTAATTAAGAAACTCTTTAACCGTCGTCTGACGTGCTGATTGTCTGTGAGTATTAAGCACATCATTATGAATGGAATTAAGTTCATTGAATGTTTCTTCAGTATTCTTTTCACAAAAGTAATCAGTTCGAAGTTTTTCAATGAAGTCCATTGGGTCTTTAAGGAAAGGTGATTCATCGCTGAAATTAGTACCGGACAATTTGTCTTCTATTAATTCGTCAATTGTGAATAACTTAGGAGTTATGATATCTTTATCGCAGTTTGCATACTGGAAAAGAGGAAATTTTCACATTTTAGAACGGGGTAAAACGACGAATAGCCGAAGTTTTGCGACGTTTGAACGAAGAACTTTATCATTACAATAAATATCAATGAATCGGGACTCTGATGAAACGACGTATAAATGAGAAGCGTATAAACGATGCTTCACTGTACTTAATTATTTGTCACTAAACCTTCACTAAAACCATCGTTATGCTTCATAGTTAATGTGACCAAACGTCCCGTTTTGAATGAGACTGTCCAGTTTTTAGGTAGCCGCTGTCCTGAAGTACAGCTTCGGGACCCCGAAATGTTCCGTTTTCAGAAATAAGGCAACCAGCCGTAGCAATTTTTTAAAAAAGGCCGAAAAAAAATCCAGCGGTAGTGCCTAGTAGAATGGTGATGATGAGGTATGTGCAACACGTCTCATGCATATGTAACTCGGGCCGAAACATGTTAGCTCACACTTATTTCTAACTACATTACACCGCAAAATATGACGGAATCGAACACTGGGAATGCTTCAACCGTCAGGTGGAATTCCTTAAACTCTTTCACATCCATAATTTCAATCATACAAACTTTCGTATAATTATTGAATATATTCAATGTTTGCTTGGCACTAATTCACCCGTAGAAAGTATATTTTTTTTATGAATAAGTTGCGGACGAGCGAAAAAACACAGTTGCAAGTCACATTTCTTGAACGATTTTAATTGCCAAAGTAAATTTTATGAAATCCTGCCCCGAATTTCATTCTTATTTTAAACCAACACCAAATATTTTTAAGCAAAAATGTATTCTTCTGAAAAATATAACACCACATAAATTATTTATTTCCACGAGGTCATAACGTTCTTTTCCTTCATAAATAAAAACTGAAGAAATATGCGTTTTCTTGAATAGACATACAGATCACCTAAAATTATTGGATGTCCAGTTTTGATTGGAAAATTTATAAATAGATTTTTGTAAAAATTATCAGAAATTAATGCTTAATTGGTCTGTTTTATTTTTATGCTGATAAGTGTACAATTAGGATCCTGATTTTTTTCCTTGGTGGAAGTGTTTTTAAACAAGCAAAAGGAGAAGGAGGGGGGCAAGTGGAAGAAGTTTAAAGCAGTACTTTTTAAACAATAGAGAACAAAAATTTTCACGGCTCTCATTTTGTTGAGAAATCCTTCTGACGTAACATACATCATTAAAATTTTCAGAATAACATTGTAATTTGAATTTTTTGTTTGAAATTGATGCGTATAGTGGATCTATTTTATTTTCTTACGTCTATGTGCATACTTCGGGTTGTGGAAAAAACATTTTAAAACCTTCAAACAAGAAAAAAAAATTTAAAAAATTCACAACGCCAAATTTTGTTGAGAAATCCTTTTAACATATTTCGTTGGGCAGACTAACATCGTTAACTGAATTCCTTTTTGTTTGTAATTGATGAAGATATCACTTTGTTGATTTTTAATTGTTGTCACGTCAAAACTTTGAAAAGAAAGTGAGATTAAGAACATTTATTTCTTTTCCGAAAGGGATTTCAAGTAGCTTAAGTAAGAAAGGCCATGTTTTAGTGCGTAAAACCTCGTGGACCCGAATGTGATCAACAAAAGAGCGGGAAATAACGATAAGAAACACATGTATAAACATTTCAGGGAAACAGTTTCTCGCATACCAGGTGTCCATTCAACGCAATTTCTAGAAGCGAAATCCAAGTACAGATATCCGGTTCATAATTACTATAGAACATTCCATGGGAAAAACTTCTGGTCGACTACAATCATGGCGAAAACTTGTTTTCTCTGATATCAAATAACAACCCTGTAGTTTTTCATCCTCCCCGGAGGCGTAAACAAAATAAAATAAAATAAAAATCAACAACAATATATAACTAAAATTTTAATGTTTTGAAACTCGGTTTAAAAAGAATTGAAGTAAAAAAAAAAATTAAAAACAGATTCTAATTCGTTTGCCCGCTCGTTCAAAATTTTAAAAATGTGTGGGACTCCTTCTTTTTTTAGTCTTTTTGTTTGTTTGTTTTTACTTTGTTGTTGTTGAGAAATATTCTACCAAAAGGGGCGGGAATCGGTCTTGAAAGGAGAAGTTCCTGCGGTTTCTTTGAAAGCAGGTAAAAATTTTCCCAAGTGTCGAATGAAAAAATGTGGTCTGATAGGGGAAATAATTGCAGCGGGCAAGCCACAAATATTTCGTGTTGGAGATTTTTATTGTGTTTTGTTGTTATACCCCCTTCAGAGCATCTCCCCTTTCAATCGCAGAAAGGAAGGGATGTGGTTTTCTCCGAATTCGGGAACCGACTTGAAGTGTGCTCCGTTTTAAATCACTAGTAAGAGAAAAGAAACAAGGTCGTTCTAGGTCGCCAACTTCATTATGAAAAAGATATACATAAATGAAGTTTCAAAAACTGAAAAGCTGTTTAACATTTTGTTATGCCAAAAAATATTTGTAGCAAAAGATAAAAGAGAAACTATTTAGTACATTTATATCCAGAAATACAGTGGAACCCCGCTAATCCGAAATTCCGGTTAATCCGAACAGATTTTATTTTCGAAAATTATATGTAATTGAAAAGATTACCTGAAAAGGTTTAAATATACATACTAAAAACAAAAAAAGTACTTTTTCAGCATACATAATTTTGTACACATTGAAGAAACTAATGCAATTCGCCTTAAGAAAGGTCACTTCATACAGGAGCACATCCATTATCCTAATGAAAGGGGGAGACATATTCTCTTTCTATTGCTTTTGAATAGAAGAATTCAAGAGACAGTAACACTGAGTACTTATAACTTACATTTCTTTTTGGCACACATCTTTCTCTTTTCTATTTTTATCGGAATTTCGGGTAATCCCAATTTTTTGTAATCCGAACAGGTACCGGTCCCAATTAGTTCGGATTAGCGGGGTTCTAGTGTATTAACAAATTGACTCACAGTTTTCTGAGTTTAACAAATGTTTACGAGAGAATTTGAATAAGTCACATTTTGAATGTAACGCGATAATTTCTTTAAAAAATGATATTTATTACGGGTTTCCTATTGGAAAATGGCTAATGACATCTTTGACAAAAAAAAAATCACACCTTAACTATTTACACCATTTTAGAAGAAGTCTCATACATCCTATGAAATTGAAAGAATAAATTATTATAATTTCAGAATACATTATTATACCTTATAACATTTTAGGCACATTATTATAATTAACTGTAGTAAACGTGGTATTAATTTTGGATATCATTTTGTTTGCAATAAGATGAAAAGAAGGAAAAAAAAAATACTCACCTATAAAGTTAGCTCGTAGAGCTTTCGTATTGTCTATTTTCATATCTAATCGTATTGACTATTTTCATATATATATTTTTTTTACCTTTACTAAACAGACTGAATATTATTGGTTATCAAAGTTGAAAGCTCCATTATACTGTGTTGTATATCTTACCGTTAATGTTAATAAAAGGTTAGTATGAATAATTACAGGTAAAGTGATGAATCGATTTATCACATTGACTGGTAATTATTCATACTAACCGATTAATTATATCAACCGTAATTTATATATATATATATATATATATCAAAACAAACTTAGAAACACAAGACAAAAACTCAAAAACAGTCAAGACAAAATGGCAAAAATAGACAAAAACCAAAATAAAATAGAAAAATATCATAGCGAGCCGCTCGTCAGGAAGAGAAGCTCGCTCATGATATTAATTTGTGCTTTTTTCTGCTAACGACAAACGAAATCCGTTAAAAATTGCCGTCATCCCCCTCTAAAAGCACAAGACAAATAAAAATGGGAGAATTCTTGAATAAAAAATAAATACATTTAAGAATATTTAAAAAGAATCAGAAACAAAAAATCCGAATACAAATACAAAAAATCCGAATACAAAAGACCTAGAATAAAATAAATAAAAACAGCCGTATACATAAAAAATAATAAAATAAAAGCGAAATACGCTTACCATGGCCAGGAAAAAGCTACCGTGACCACGAGGAGAATGAACGCCAAACCAGTTATTGCTGTTGCTTATATATATATATATATATATAACTTGTTATATATGATCTTACATGAACAAAGTAAACAAGACATATCATGAAGCCAATCCTATACTAAAAATTCATAATTTAAACAATACATCCAAATCTAAAACAAAATCTAAAGAACTGTTATTATTAAAAGTATTGAAAAAAGGCAATCCATATATATGGAGTTTTCAACAATTAATATGGCAGCTTGGCTGTGGACAAGCTTAAGCCAGGTTAAATGAATTTTGCTGTACAAACCATCCCCGTTACTATAGTTGTTGAAAAAACAGACAGGGTAATTTACCCTAAAATGAAAGAATTTAGGAAGAAAAATCATACACTAACCCTAACTAGAAAACATAACTATATGGAAAGGACTAAAAATCAAGATAAAAATATGTAAAACAACAATATATTGCACTAATATTATATTGCACTAAAAACAATAAATACATCTTTCAATAAAATACCCATACTTATTCATTAAGCTTTAAATAATCAGTGTCTCTACCTATCCTTACCAGGATTCAACTCTTTTAATATATACCGCCACTTATCCTGACATTGCCACAACATCCTATTGCCACAACAAGATTTCCAACTATGAAACTACAAAATTGACCAAATGAAATAATTAATTATGAAATTAAAGAATTAGTAAGAATTTTAATTAAAAATCTCAAAACCAGTTAATAAATGTAATACACTTAGTTATCTAGAAAATATTTGAAAATTGGAAAAACTGTCTATTATAAGGAATATTTCAATTTAAAAATCGTGGCGCCATCTATGTAATAAATTTGAAACCAGTAAAACAAGAACCAAATTAGAAAAAATTACACATTACATGTAAAATATGAATAAACACAAACCTACCAGCAACGAATTAAAATATTCCATGAAATACCAATAAGAATGCATTATTCTAAATGACCTAAATATTTCTTATCTATATAAACTCTTAAAAAACTATTTTGTATTCCATAAACCATTGCATAACAATAACAAAATTTTATGTTCTTAATTCTATTATCATTGCCTGTTACTAAATTATTATTTCTAATTATATAATTTTTCACTAAATTCTTGAAGACAGAAATGCTAAGATTACTATCCCAATAAGGAAATTTATTAATTTGAAAATTAAATGCATTTCTTTTATCAAAGATATCTGTTACTATTTTATTATCTATAATTTTTATATCTAGATCTAGAAATTCTGCAGCTAATTCATTGTCATTAGTTTTTATAAGTTTTAAATAGTCAGGATAGAAATTAATATGTGGCTTAAGGTCTATTTCTTTATTGAATAATGTCAAATCATCTATATAACGGAAAAATATACTGTGGCTATAATTAGTAAAGTCTTTCTCATAGTAATGAAGGTAAATATTTGCTAAACTATTACTAGCTGGACCTCCTTGAGGTAATCCTTTAATTTGATGGAAAATCCTATTATCAAAGAAGATATAGTTTTCTTTTAGAACAAGATTAATAAGATTTTTAAAATTATTAATGCTAATATCTTTTTTAAGATCAAAAATCTTTATGTATATTTACTAGGGTATTAATCAAATCTTCAATCTCTATACTATTAAATAAATCTTGGAAGTCATATGTATATACACTAGATATTTCTACATCTTTAATCACATTTAATATCTCTATACTATTATTTACTATAATTGTATCTTTTTGCTTATTTAAATTCTCTATCACTGTCTGTATGTATTTTTGCAAGAGTTTGCCAGATTTTGTGATATAAGTATTGCAGCCATTAGTAACGATTCTAAATTTAAGAGGACTCTTGTGAAATTTTAGAGTAAGAAAGATGTGAGGATAATCTTTTTTAATATAATTAATTCCCAGTTCTTTATGGAAGGCATGAATTCTATTAGAAATTTCTCTGTTACCTAATTTTGTCTCTTTATAAATATCGGTGTTAATAATATGATCATTAAGTATTTTTTTTGTAAAAATATTTACATATTATAGCAAAATTACTGGGCACTTTGTCTATATATACTAATTCTGTTTGCAACTCTTTAATTTTTTTTTAATATCAGGATATCTAATATAATCATTAGATTTAAAATTATAGTTAAAAAAATCTAATAAAGTTTTTTGTCTAAATTCATTAAATGCCACTAATGGCAGACTATATTTAATTGCCATGTTTAAAATAAATTACTCAATATCTTTTTTAATTTGCTTTTTAATAATTTCATTACTATTAGCTATAGCCATACGATGTTTTGTACCTTTACTCATTAACTCTCTAAGTTGTTCATTTCTAACAATATTCAAATCTTCAGTAATTATATGTTCATGATCTTCATTCAAAAAATCATTATATTTTGTACAGTTGCAATCATCACTCTTATTACTTTCATTAATATTATCTACTCTATTAAAATTCGAAGGTAAACAAACGTATGTATGTATGTATGTCCGCCTATCTTCTCACGAACCGCCGAACGGAGAAGCGCGCGGAAGGTGCCAAAAGATGGGGAATAATCCAGGGAAGCCATTTCGGCCATTTAAATTTCGGCCATTTAAATTTCGAAATTTTAATTAGTGAAAAAGATATTAATTAAAAAGTAACTGACAACAATGCTTTTCATTGTTTGGGATACTTTATAACAATACTTTTCATTGTTACAGCGCAATTCAAAATTTATTTTATTGTTGAAGTCGTTTACTTTAAGGAACATTGTTACAACAACAATAAAAAAGTGACGCTGACAGAAATAAAAAGTGTATTGTTGAAAGTGTATAAATTCTTTTTTTATCCCGTGATATAGCGTCCAACAAAATCATTTTAACGAAATTAAAAGTGGTGTTTTGTTTCTGTAAAGTTATGTGCCGAAAGATATAGATTAGTTATGTTAGTGATTTTAATCATTATTCATTGGTTTGATAAAGTTTAAATATTTGTGGAAGCTTCTATTTTAAGCTGATATTTGGAAGTTACTATTTTTGCTTTGTTCAATTCTCGCTTTTTCCGATGCCTAAAAGAAAAAGAGGAATTACAGTTGATGCTGCCAGTAGACGGGAGGCAATTAGAAAACGTGAAAGGAGAGTTGTTGAAACTGAAGAAGAAAGAAGCCGCCGATTGTCAACTATAGCACAACGTGGCCAGGACAGAAGAGCGGAAGAACAAAGAAATAGCCGATTGTCGGAGATGGCACAACGTGGGCAGGAGAGAAGAGCCGAAGAAACAGAAGAACAAAGAAATAGCCGATTGGCAGTAATGGGACAAGGTAGCCAGCAGAGAAGAGCCGAAGAAACAGAAGAACAAAGAAATAGCCGATTGGTAATAATGGCACAACGTGGCCAGGAGAGAAGAGCCGAATGAACAAACGAACAAAGAAATAGCCGATTGTCAGCCATGTTACAACATGCAAGAGAACGCCGTCTAAATGTTATTGAAGGACAAAATCACCATCAGATACAAACTTTTTATACAGCTAGAACTGTTTTGAACTGAAGAACACAACTGTGGAGAAATGGACAATCTCTGTCTGAAATGCGGAGGGTTGTATTTCCGGGATGAAAAGAATACCAGAGGAATTTACACTCATTGTTGTCATAATGGAAATATAATTGAGCAGGCTTCAGTTTATCCAGTGGAAATGAAAGGATTGATGGATGGCTCCGATGAATTATCAGTGCATTTCAAAAATAACATAAGGTCGTATCAGTGCTTCAATGGGTGCACAGATTGTACCGTTTACAGGGAGAGGAGCGTATTGCTCCAGAATTCATGGCCAAATTTATCACAGGACCTCTCATCTACACCCAGCTGAAGCAGGAGGTGAAAACACTAATACAATACACTTCAACAATATTATAACAGACATTAGGCATGTGTCACGTGACCTCAGGTATTATTCGATTTAGCCCGTGCAACGCCAGGTCATACAGCTAGAAATAATCACTGACACAACGTGAGCAGGAGAGAAGAGCCGAGGAAACAGAAGAACAAAGAAAAAGACGATTGGCAGTAATGGGACAACGTAGCCAGCAGAGAAGAGCCGAAGAAACAGAAGAACAAAGAAAAGAGAATACGTTTTGGGGGGAACGTAACGTTTATGTTAGCGACAATATATGTAAAAATAAATAAATTGGAGGCGGGCATATGAAAATTAGTAATAAAAAGACTAGATTTGAAAGAATATTTACATTTCTTGGAGAAAGTAAGTGACAATATTTGTTGAAAAAAAACGGAGCCGGGCATATGAAAAAATATGGATCCGAAGGCCTCACGTGATCTCACTTCTCTCCGCCCGGGAATATCCCATTATTCAAGATTGCCCGTGCAACGCCGGGTCACGCAGCTAGTTATAGTTAAAAATCATTCTGCCTAATTGTTATATATATATATTAACTCAAAAACAACCAAGACACAATGGCAAAAAATAGATAAAAACCATAATAAATTGAAAAGTATTATAGCGAGCCGCTCGTCAGGAAGAGAAGCTCGCTTATGATATTAATACGTGCTTTTTTCTGCTAATGACATACGAAACCCGTTAAAATATATCGCCATCCCTTCAAAAAGCACAAGACAATTAAAAATGGAAACATTCTGGAGTAAAAGACAAATACAGTGAAGATGATTTTAAAAAATCGAAAGCAAAAAATCCGAATACAAAAGACCTAAAATAAAATAGTAGTATTCACAAAAAAATGTTGTTGTTATATATATATATATAAATTGAAGATTGTATCAATAAACAGATTTTGTTAGTGAATACTTTCATGGGTAAGTGTGTCTACAATTGCTTAAATATCCATGGAGACAGAATACACTGGTGTATCTAGGACACAGCCCAGTGGCGTGGCGAAGGTATGTGGCGCCCGAGTCATAATATAATTTTTCCGCCTCCCCGTCGCGTCATCATCAGTGACTTAGCTTGAG